>OX375868.1:94765659-94842494 GCA_947359475.1 Heligmosomoides polygyrus bakeri | reverse complement strand
GAAGGCCTTCAGCTTAACCGGTTCCATGCTGATATCAGCGGCCGGCTCATCCTGATATCACGGGTGAGTGCTGATAGGCGAGATTGCTAGGGAGATATCGTGGATGTTCTGTTCGGTCAAACAGCGCCGGTGGTGTAAGGTGAACATCGCTGCCCGGAAAGCAGAAGGTGCGGGTTCGAGTCCCGCCTGGCGCAAGAGTTTTGATCGCAACTAAACATCCTCCTAACAGCTTCTATCTTCTATAACAGCCGCTCTAGGCTTAAGCAAAAATGAAAAACATCATTTCTACGAAGGCCTTCAGCTTAACCGGTTCCATGCTGATATCAGCGGCCGGCTCATCCCGATATCACGGGTGAGTGCTGATAGGCGAGATTGCTAGGGAGATATCGTGGATGTTCTGTTCGGTCAAACAGCGCCGGTGGTGTAAGGTGAACATCGCTGCCCGGAAAGCAGAAGGTGCGGGTTCGAGTCCCGCCTGGCGCAAGAGTTTTGATCGCAACTAAACATCCTCCTAACAGCTTCTATCTTCTATAACAGCCGCTCTAGGCTTAAGCAAAAATGAAAAACACCTATTTCTTGCCACGAACAATTCGCATTAGCAGCTTGTGTTTTAGTTTAAAACTGAAGAAAAAACTTTCAAATTACTGCTCCTTTCTTCACCTGACCGCACGACTCTTGTCCTCTCTACACTAAACTTGTCAATTCTGTACTTGAAACAGGTTATCTTTAAAAAACACAATGCGTTTTTATAGCTATTTATTGTGTATTTATTTTTGGAGCTGGTGGAGTGCAGTCGGAGGAGGGCTGTATGTGCACCCTGTAGGGTAAGCATTTCATAATTGTGGGTTTCGGCGCGAATTTGCAGAGCTGAACCGCGAGCGACATTTTTTTTTGAAAATTTAAGAGCTATTAGTTTGTGTTTGTTTATACTATACACGGGCGCCTGTAGCGCAGTCGGAGGATGTGCCGGCTGTCGCGTGCACCCGATATCAGGTTCCTGGTTCGGATTTCCCCTCCAGACCAACCAAGCCTTCCATCCCTCCGGGGTCGGTGAATTGGTACCAGACTTGCCTGGGAAGGATAAAGCGCTCACTTGTCCATCGGCTGGCCACCGTAAGTCATTCATTGTATGGCCAAATACGCATTCAAATCGCCTCCACGACATCCCATAGAAATAGAATTCGTGGCGCCTCCCAAGCCGTCTTTTATCCAATTATGCTCTACCTGTTTCTCAGCAGTTGGCATACCAGGTTCTTGGTTCGGATTTCTCGTCCAGGCCGACCAAGCCTTCCATCTCTCTGGGGACGAAAAAAAAACACGCATTCAAAGCGCATCCGCGACGTTCCGTAGAAGTATAATGCGTGGCGCATCCCAAAGGGATTTGATGACACAGTTCTTTATCCTTTACCTTTTTATTTATTTTATATTATTTTTATTGCCTGCATTGTACCCTCTAAATGTAACCCAAAAACTCCTCAGATGGAAAACAACCATTTGATTTAGATCTAACTCTTTCTTCATTTGATCGTGCTTGTTTTATTCATTGTTTTTCTATGTACATATAAAGCTTCAAAATATAGGAATTTGATGTAACAGGATATTTTGTTGCGATCATCCCCGTATCACGGGTGGGTGCTGACAGACCTCGAGGATATCGCGGATGTTACGTGCGGTCAAACAGCGCCGGTGGTGTAAGGCGAACATCGCTGCCCGGAAAGCAGAAGATGCGGGTTCGATTCCCGACTGGCGCACGAGTTTTGATCGCAACAAAACATCCTGTAACAGCATATAGCCTCCCTACCAGCCAGTTCAGGCTTAGGCAAATGTGTTAAAGCATAGGAATTTGACTTTTTCAACGCATCTTTCATTGATTCGAAACTGGGCAGCTCTAGGGGGATATACTGCAAACTAGCGAAAGTTAGACTAAGTTAGACGTGCCTAAAATTTTAGTAGACATGGTCTTATAGGATAAACCAATGCTTTTTCTGTTGTGCAATAAGGAGAGATTGCGCCTTGCACTCGTAATGCACGCATTGTTGTCTGTTGAATTGATAGCCTGAATGTTTTATTAGGTTGATCGAAAATTCTTGCAACACTAGCACAACAATATTCAAATTTGTCCCTATTTGCTAAAACAGAAAACCAGTCCACGATATATTCCCTTTCCAAGTCTAAGAGCTTGCCCCATCTTTCAGGCAGCCTTTCAATTTCTTTCCCCCAGAATCCCGACGGCTGTGAGAAAAAGAATTCAGAAACCTCCATTTCCAGTTGACGTCGATCATCGAATTCTCTACCTTGAAGATGCTGCTTCAAAGCTCTGAACAGGTCAGAAGTCAGAAGGAGCGAGGTCTGGAGAGTACGGTGGATGGGGCAGAACCTCCCAGCCTAACTCATGGATTTTCTCGCGACTCACTTTCGCAACATGAGGACGCGCGTTGTCGTGCGGCAGGTAGACATTTTCCCGTTCTGGACGTTTTTGGCGATGGCGTGGGGCAAACTCTGGAGCTGGGTAGCCTATGCAGATGCTGTGACTGTGGTCTCACTATCCAGCGCCTCCCAGTAAAGCATGCCTTCTGAGTCCAACAGAGGGGCGCCCAGAACGAGGTCGACCTTCGAGAGAGATATCTCCAGCCTTGAAGGGCTGATACCAACGGGCCACTGTGGAATAGTGAACGACTTCTTCCTTGAATACCGCGCAGATGTTGGAGGCTGCAGTCCCTTCGGAATGACCTTGCAGAAATTCGTAGTAGACGATAGGTTGTGGGATGCAGCTACTTCTCGGTGACGTTGTTGCTGTATTCGTACTCGACGAGGCCTTATACAGTATGCTTGAGGAAGCTTCGAGAATGCACTGTGACGTCACCACACAAGATCAATACTGTAAGAGCTTTAATACATTTAACAGGCAGTAGCGTAAAGCGTTGCAAAACTTTTCAATCAGCCCAATATATAGGCGTATAAATCTAAAAATAGCAGAAGCAGTCACAATAGAAGAGACATGCTATCGTACTGCTCTATAGAACTTCAGGCAAACAACATCTAAGCGCTCTATCAAATAAACATCGGAATGTTCTGGACGAATTCTCTCGGCACATTCTCTTCATTCGAAAAATTCATATTATCACAGCACCTCAGAATGATTCTAAGAACGTTGTTATGGCTGAGAAGCTATGACTTATGCACTCACTTGAAAGGGGCACATATCGTTATTTTAAAACGCCTCATATAGGAGGTTTTTAGTTCAAATTTTCTCCGAACCAATAGTTACCTTGCCGTTGTTGTTTTGATAGCGTTTGTGTTCTCTTTTGGTTTTCAAAATCCTTTATTTGACTTTAGATATGGACGTAGTTAGTACTTGATGCAGGCCGTATCAATTCATGGTAAGACAAACACCTAAACCACGCCTCCGCGGTATCCCTTGGAAGTAAAATGCGAAGCGCATCCTGAAGGGTATTGAATAGCGCCACTCTTTATCCTTTTCCACGTACCCTTTTACATTAAATCTTTCACAGATAACCTTTGTGCATTCGTTTTTGTCTGCTTACAACGTGTCGCAAATTTTATTGTTCACTTTAGAATACAAGTAGTTCTACCTTGAAAATGCGATAATTATAGCGAGGGTCGGTCTAGAATTTTTGTGACATTTTTCACTTTAGTTCATATTTTAAGAATCTTTGAAAAAGTAATGACAAGTTGTCAAAGATTGCGCTCATAAAAACTGGGTGATCCTACCACTGGATGCATTAGCTGTCAGAAGTGAGCACCAAATGTTCTAGAGTTCTTCTTGCAAAATCAATGTGAAACGCCACGGAGAGGTCTTACGAGCGACCAAACCTATGTCAGAGCCTCGATTCTAACTCCTATTCAGGATTCAGAATCAAGGCAGGGATACTCAGACAAATTTGCGTTTGAAATCGTGAACCAACCGGTTTGAAACCCGTTGGTTAGTAACCGACCATGAAATGGATTGAAACCGTCCATGAAAGGGTTTGGATCCGAGCGGGGGACGAGCGTTCTACCCCCTCGTCCCCCTGGCCCGCCAACCTCCCACCCCCTGGGCTTGCTCGAGAGTCAAGTGGCTGCCTTACGAGATAGTGGAGACGCATACATTTGCCACGCCTCTGTTTAAAGGCCGGGGGGTAGAACGCCACTCCGCCGATCCGAGCACGAAAGGGCGGCCACGCCCCTCACTGTGCAATAGCAACACGTGCTGCGGGGGGCGTGGCTTCTTTCGTGCTCTGTTCCAGACCCTTTCATGGACGGTTTCAAACCCTTTCCAGGTCGCTTACTAACCAACGTGTTTCAAACTGGTTAGTTCACGGTTTGAAACGCAAATTGGCTTGAGTAGTCGTACGATCAAACGACGTGAAAGCGAAGGTTCGAGAGAAGAAGTCGCTCTATCATGTGTTTCTCGGCGAAAAGACAGCCGATAACTGGCAGAAGTACCAAGAAGCGAAGAAAGCTGCAAAGAAGGCCGTGGCTGTTGCGAAAGCCACTCATTATGGAGATGTCAACGAGAAGCTCGAGTCTCGCGATGGTGAGCGGTATCTGTACCGACTTGCAAAGAATCGCCATCGCCAGACCGAGGACATCGAGAAGTTCTTCGGCATCAATGATGAGAACGGCCATCTTCTTACGGACCGCAAGAAGGCATTGAAGCGATGGCGCGATGGCAGTCCTCATCCAGCCACCCCTTCAACGGCTCCAACCCACGGCCCCGTTCAGAAGATCACCGTGGAGGAGACTGAAGCGGCGTTGAAGAAGATGAGGCCAGGCAAAACGACTGGGCCCGATGACGTGGCAGCTGATTTGTGGAAGTCCAAGTACTGGTACCCTGCTGAGTGGTTGGCGAAGTTCTTTAATCAGGTTGTGGCGGAGAAGAAAGTGCCTGAGTGTTGGCGCCAAAGTACGACGATCCCGATTTGGAAGAAGAAGGGCAGTCCTGCAGACTGCTCCAATTACCGTCCGATTGGCTTGCTTCCGCACAGCATGAAGATCTTTGAGCGAATTGTCGATGGACGAATTCGGGACATCGTCCAGCTGTCCAGCAATCAGTGCGGCTTCGTGGCTAGTTGTGGCACCGTTGATGCCATACACGCCACTCGCCTCCTGATAGAGAAGCATCGCGAGAAACAGAAGCCGGTGCATATCGCCTTCCTCGACTTGGAGAAGGCCTTTGACCGCGTACCGCGTGAAGTGATATGGCACGCCTTGCGACATCATGGAGTTCCCGAAGAGCTCATAGAGTGGGTGCGAATTCTCTACTCTTGTCCAAAGAGTCGAGTTCAAGCTGCAGCTGGAACCTCGATGGAGTTCCCCATCTCTGTCGGAGTACACCAGGGTTCTGCGCTTTCCCCACTCCTCTTTGTTATCGTCATGGATGCCATCACACGAGATCTTCAGAAGCCCGTCCCTTGGACGTTGCTTTATGCCGATGACGTGATGCTCGCTAGCGAAGATAAAGGAGAACTCGAGCGAGAGTTCCAAGCTTGGTGTGATCGCTTGGAGCGGTTTGGACTCAGATTGAACGTGAAGAAGACCGAGTATTTAACGACGGACGTTACCGAGTCCAGCTCCATGAAGGTTAACGGCATCGGCTTCCACGCACTGCGGTCTTTAAGTACCTGGGATCAGCAGTCGCGTCTGACGGCAAACTGATGGTCGAAGTGAATTCACGCGTGAGTGCAGCTTGGTCCAAGTGGCGCTCGTTGACTGGCGTGCTCTGCGACAAGACGATACCAGAGCGCTTTAAGTCAAAGATCTACAGAGCAGTCATCCGGCCAGTAGCGATGTACGGCGTTGAGTGTTGGCCTGCGACAAAGGAAGTTGAAACGCGCCTCAGCGTCATGGAGACGAAGATGCTGCGCTGGACGGCAGGAGTCACGCGCATGGACCGCATCCGAAACGAGGCTATCCGGCAGAAGTTCGGTGTCGCGCCGATAGCGGACAAGATGCGTGAAGCTCGCTTGCGATGGTACGGCCACGTTCTGCGTGGGAAAGAAGACAGCGTCCGCAAGATTGGCCTTGAGTTGGAAGTGTCTGGAAAGCGGCCTAGAGGACGCCCGAAGCAGCGTTGGTCCGATACGTTACACACGGACATGGAAGTAGCTGGTGTCCACCCTGATCAAGCGCAGGATCGGGAAAGGTGGCGTCATGACACCAGAATAGCGGACCCCGCTAGGAAGCGGGACAGACGCTGAAGAAGAAGAAGAAGAAGAAGAAGAAGTTGTACGATCATTCAAAAACCAATGCCTCGGCTTCCATGACTGTTCTAGTTCTTTATTTGAAGATGTGGTGCAAAACAACAGAAAGGTGAGTTTTAGTGATGAAAACTAGAAGCAGTGCACTAAAAATAAGGATAAGGATAAAGGATAATGGACGGCGTTACTCAATCCCTTTTGGGATGCGCCAGCGCATTCTACTTCTACGGGATGTCGTGGAGGCGACATGAATACTATACTTGTGCTCGAATAATCGAATTCGAATAATTATTCGAATAATTTATTCGAATTCGATTTTCGATTATTTGATTATTCGAGTTTCGCAAATTCGAATAATTATTCGAATTCGATTATTCGAGTTTCGCAATTTCGAATAATTATTCGAATTCGATTATTCGAGTTTCGCAAATTCGAATAATTATTCGAATTCGATTATTCGAGGTTCGAAAATTCGAATAATTACTCGAATTCGATTATTCGAGGGTCGAAAATTCGAATAATTATTCGAATTCGATTATTCGGGGTTCGAAAATTCGAATAATATTCGAATTTCGAATACTTGCTCGTTTCGAATGTGACATAATGATGATCTTTGTAAGCGACGTCCATTCCGGTGACGACTGTTTTCGATAGCACACCGTCGAGGATCTCGCCGTTACGAAAACGAGTACTAGTGTATTTAGTGTACCGCACTAGATATTGTTCAAAATAGGTCTACTAGGGGCAATCTGCCATGGGAAGAACGAATATCATAGGCGTTTTCTGCGGAAATGCTTGATAAGCCAATTATATTAAGTTCAAATCGCCCTAGGCCTTGCGAAATAGCGCGCGATGGTAGGAGACGCAGAACCCGCCCCATATACTAGTGCCCGAAAACGCATTCAAATATTTATTTATTTTTTTTATACGCGGGTATAAGTATAGGGCGTATATACATGTATATATATATATATATAAGTTAGGGGGTATATATATATATATATATATATATATATATATATATAAGTTCACATATGATTCAAACACAAGATAACAGGTGACTAAATAAGTGACTTGTGGCTTGCACAATAGCGCAATACCTCAAAAACAACATCAAACTACAAAGTTTTCTGGTGATACCCGTCAACCAGTCTTTCAAATTGCCTTTGGGTGTTTGGTATATTGTTTTCCTTTAAAGGCTTCACAAATTCAACCCGTGCTCCATATGTGAAAAATTCGGATCTTACCTTGCTTTTGCTCTGGGAAGTTGAATTTTCCATTGAGCACCTCTTGTAGGAGAAGAAGAGACCGAATAAAAGTAGAGGGCACCATACCATTTATCAACTTGTAAATCATGACTAGATCATATTTTTTCTATTATACGATGCGCAAGAGCACGTTAGTTAAGGATCATCTTCTTGGGCAATGTCAAAGGTGCCGTGGTATGCTGTTGTAATTTTAATATATCCGTGAACTCCTATCCAAAATTTCCCAGTGAAGCTGATCCGCGCCAATTCAATTCTAGCTACTTCTCTTTTGCATCAAGACTAAACACAGTGGTACCGTAGTGCAGGTATAGTACAAGTTCTAGTTCAGTGCTAGTACATAGTACAAGTGATCAGTCACGCACTTGCTGTTGATGTTGCAGTATTACTAAGCCAAGAACAATCAATTCAAGCTGCTTGCTATACCAACTCAGCCTTCTTCACTCCCTAGCAGTACAGATGGCAATATTTGAGAACCTTATTGTGCTAACCTTACTGGATGCGTGTAGCGCAGCCGGAGGAGGTGCCGGCTGTCGCGTGCACCCGATACCAGGTTCCTGGTTTGGATTTCCCGCCCAGGCCAACCAAGCCTTCCATCTTTCCGGGATCTCTCGGGGTCAGTGAACTGGTACCAGACTTATCTGGGAAGGAGAGAGCGCAGACTTGTTCATCGGCTGGCCACGGCAAGTCATGTATGGCCAGATACGCATTCAAATCGCCTCCACGATATCCCGTAGAAGTAGAATGCTTGGCGCATCCCAAAGGGGATTGAGTACCGCCGTCCTTTATCCTTATCCTTTATTGTGTTCCAACCTTGATTAGGTGAGTAGTTTTATGAAGCCAGTATGAAGCCATCCAGCCCTTCCCCCCCCCCACCACTACGCTTAATATCGGCATCTCCAGAAGGTTCAGTGATGTCGAATCTTCTTCTGATCAGTGCCTTCGTCCCCAAGGTCATTCGACGACCCACTTGATGCCCCAAAGCACGGTCCTCCACCTCACTCTAGCCCCAAATTGACTGCAGGCAGCTCCACTCCCCATCCTCGAACAGTGGACCTCGGGCAAAAATTGAAATTCTCTATAGATATTGAGCTTGTGATCGATTTTGATCCTACGACAAAATGCCTTTTTGTCGGAACCGATCGTTCCCAGTGCTTCTATTAGGTTGGTGCAAAAGTGATGTAGGTTTTTTTGTTTTCCTTGTTTCAATACTATTTTTAACAACAAACTAAGACCATTTCATAAGGTATTATACATTGTTGGAAAGGTTATTACATGCGCTTTCTAAGTATGTATTAGGCTGTCCGGAAAGCTCTCAGCGTTTTGAGTGAACTACCATAACTTTCTCAAATCTTATCGGGTTTAGCCGAATCAGCACACTGTTACCAACGGGCCAACAGTCGACTTATTCCATCAGCGAAAAAATTATGTGGTGACATTGAGATTTTTGTGATGAGATTCGACAAAATCCATGAAAGCTGTTTTGGCTTGGTCCTGATTGGTGAAGGTTTTACAGCGAGAAAGTTCTGAAAGTGTTTGAAAGGGTGGTAGTCGGTTGGTAAGAGGTCTGGAGAATATGGCGGGTGAGGCAGAACTTTGGTGCTTAATGGGGAAATCAAAAATGATCACCTTTCCACTTACAAGGAGCTCGAAGAACGTAAATGACATTTGTTGCCATGCTTTTGTTCAAAAATGCGTTGGAAATGGCGATAAAAGCTCTCACTGACGATAAATCGCAAAACGCAATAACAATGGTGTGTGCGGGAATCGAACCCATGACCACTCTCTGTGAAGCGAGAACACTTCCGCTGCGCCGCCGCCTAAGGTGGCCAGGCCGCTAACGACAATGCTGATTGCGCAACACTGCGTCCACGCTGCATCAACGCACGCGGCACACATTCCGCAGACTTTGGGCAGCTAGAACTTGCTTATGAAATCCGTTTGGCAAATTTGGTATAAATATTTGTAATCAGCGTTTCGATCTCTTTCACAAGACGTAGGTATGTCCGAAGTTCCATGGGAAGCTGAAGGCATTCCGCGGTTAGTGGTTCCCCCTTACTCTTCCAAATTGCGAAGCACGTTGCACGACGTCTTCGGCACGTCAGCTGAACTCCGACCAACTTTGGACGACGTTTTCGGCATGTCTGTTGAACACTCACCCACGTTGGACGACGTCTTAGTTAAAGGAAAAATCTCACTGTCCTTATTATGTGTGAAGTTTATTCGATTATTCGATTTATTCGGATATTCGGTTATTCGTTCGTTCGAATAACTGAAAAATTGGGTTATTCGATTATTCGGAAATTCGAATAACCGAAAAACAGGGTTATTCGATTATTCGAAAATTCGAATAAGCGAAAAATGGGATTATTCGATTATTCGGAAATTCGAATAAGCGAAAAATGGGGTTATTCGATTATTCGGAAATTCGAATAACTGAAAAATTGGGGTTATTCGATTATTCGTTCATTCGAATTTTCGAAAAATGGGGTTATTCGATTATTCGGAAATTCGAATAACCGAAAAAAATGTGGTTATTCGATTATTCGTTCATTCGAAAAATTTTGGAAAAGCACAAGTATAATGAATACGTATTTGGCCATACAATGACTTGCGGTGGCCAGCCGATGAACAAGTCAGCGCATTATCCTTCCCAGACAAGTCTGGTACCAATTCACCGACCCCGGAGGGATGGAAGGCTTGGTTGGCCTGGGCGGGAAATCCGAACCAGGAACCTGGTATCGGGTGCAATCGACAGTCGCGCCTCCTCCGACTACGCTACACACGCCCCTAGGCACCAAAAATACTGCGATAAATTTAAGAAACTAACAATTCTGCTTTTTATACCATTTAAAGGAACGTTTCGTTGTACAACTGAAGGATGCGCCGGCTATCGTTCCCACTACGAATCGAGGTTCCTGGTGCGAATCCTGTCCTGGCCCAACCAACACTATGTCCTTCCGGTTCTGATGGACGATACACTTGTCCCCGGCTAGCTACGCAAGTCATTGTATAGGTACGTACGAGGCCCGTTCAAGGTGCTTTCAGGCTATACCAATTCACCGACCCCGGAGGGATGGAAGGCTTGGTTGGCCTGGGCGGGAAATCCGAACCAGGAACCTGGTATCGGGTGCAATCGACAGTCGCGCCTCCTCCGACTACGCTACACACGCCCCTAGGCACCAAAAATACTGCGATAAATTTAAGAAACTAACAATTCTGCTTTTTATACCATTTAAAGGAACGTTTCGTTGTACAACTGAAGGATGCGCCGGCTATCGTTCCCACTACGAATCGAGGTTCCTGGTGCGAATCCTGTCCTGGCCCAACCAACACTATGTCCTTCCGGTTCTGATGGACGATACACTTGTCCCCGGCTAGCTACGCAAGTCATTGTATAGGTACGTACGAGGCCCGTTCAAGGTGCTTTCAGGCTATACTGCAGATGAGGAATGCGCGGCGCTTCCCAAAAAGGGAATGAATAATGCAGCCTCTATCCTTTGACCTTCTATGTATTGTAGTTTCAAACAGTATATTTCTAGAAGAACCCACGACTTCACCTAGATTGAGTCTTCTTTCGAAAGCAAAACTTGAGTAGGTTGCAGCGCCATTACATGGTTCGGAAGTCACTCGCACGCAAGTGAGTGGCCTTCGAGGTACGAACATGTGTTGAGAGATGCAGAGATCGACCTAGTGCCGGAGCTAGGCTGAAGGAATTGAGTGATTTGAGGAACATTCATTTGCTCGAAGAAGATGAGAAGAAGCCGAAGGACGTCAGATCTCCGTGCCTTCCTCTTCGACTCTCTTGTTCTTCCTGCGCTATCTTTATGCTTCAGAGACCTTGGCTATAATGAGTCCGTGATCAGCGGGGAATCAGGTGGACGACGCCCGGAGCGGCACGACTCACGCAAGTGAGAAAACGTCTCCAGAGTTTCGAGCTTCGACGACGTTTAAAGACCCGAGACGTAGTCGCATGGGCCAGGTAGACGAAAATTAGGTGGGCCGGCCACATAATGCGCTTCTCAGTCTCCCGCTAGACAAGAGCCGTCACCGACTGGAATCCGCGTGATGTCAAGAAAGGACCAGTACGGCGACCAATGCTTTGGTCGGATTTATTTGTGAAAGTTCCCTGAACGAACGATGTGACGTTCTTCATATCCCTCAAGCGAGGAGGATGCATTGGAGCACTCTGGCACGCTACAAGAACGAGTGGAGGATCCAGGAAAAAAGTTCCTGGATCGGATTTCACCCCGAGGCCAACTAAGGCTTCCATCCCTCCGGGGTCGCTGGATCGGTACCAGACATGTCTGGGAGGGGTAAGACACTAAGGTAAGTTCCCCATCGGCAGATCCATCGCAAGTCATGGTTCAGGCCAAATACGCCTTCAAACTGTCGCCAAAACTCCGTGTTCGACTTTCCATAAATCTCGGCATAGTGATTTGTCGTTCTGAGTTCGAGTGCGTCAGCTAGCCAAGATAGCACAGGTTTATTCGGCTAACGTTTCGGCTTTATCGCCTTCGTCGGAGCCTGGAAAGCCAGAAACGTGTAAAATTATCCCACCAAGCACCATTTCAAATTGAGAAAAACAAATTCAAGGATCGTGTAGACCAGAAAAGGAACCATGCAACCGAGGCTAGAAAGCTCACCTAGAGGTGCAGAGAAGGACCCGTTGGAGTCGCCCACAGACCAAATGACTGGTAGGTGACACAGAAGCCGTGCCGCGGCCCCTGACCTGAGGACTCTAAAGGTCAGAATCCACAGAGGTCAAGGAATGGGGCGAGTTCGTTAGCTATGGCCAGGCAGTCATCGTTTCTGTTCAATTTGGGATTTTTGCTGTGTATCCAAAACGCCTCCAATGTTTTTCGTGCTGCTGTTTGTTTCTCTTGCGCCAGAAATCGCACTGCCACCTCAAACTCTGCATAATCATGCGCTTGCAACCGATGAGATTTAGGGAGGAGTTGAAGGTTTCGACCTTTTCAGACCATCGATGTGTTCCTTCATCCGCACGCATAGCGGACGACCCGTTTTCCCCACATACTCCACGCCGCACCGCCTGCACGAAATTACGTAGATGGCCCCCGAGAACAAGCAGTCGCCCACTCCCTACTTGTCTCCAAAACATCGCGTAGAAGTAGAATGCGTGACGCATCCCAAAAGGAATTGAGTAACACCATACTTTGTTGTTTTATTTGTTTTGACTTTATTTAATACTTTTATTATTTATTATTTATTATTTATTATTTTTTAAATCTCATCTTTACATAAAGGTAATATCTTCAAATTAAAAACATCAGATTGAAAAAGTAGAAAAAAGTAAAAAGAAAAAAGTGAAAAAGTATTATGTGTGCTGTGTTTCAAAAGAGGCTAATTGCCGTTGTCCTTTGTTTTAGTTTTATTTTACCCTCTTCATACTACAATTTTTTCTTTTTATATTTTCTATATTTTGATTCTATTTTGATGTCTAGAACGCTGCTCATTCTATTTTCCTTCATCTGCTCCCCGTCGTACCAAGCCTCGGACACTAATAAGTGCTACTGCTGTAGAAGTGGTCGTAATCAGGAGCAGCTGCAAAGGGGAATGGGTCTCGGCGGCAGAAATTATATAAAATTTCGCTTTCTCACAAGCGCACATTTTTGCATGGCCGGAGGTTCGGCTGCTGAGAAAAAGACATCTCGAGTTGCACTTTTCCTGCGAAAGCAATTCGTGCATATAAATTCCTTCATTGCACGATAGAAACCCTGCACGCACGCGTTTCCGACAATGTCCTGTAGGTCTCAGCTGAGTGTCGTTGCACAATAGGGTGGTGTCCATGTCACCTACTTCTCGGGGAGAAGGCCTTCTGGTAGCCTGTGGTGGTTCATTACTTCGAAATCACATGCTCAAAGTGCTCAAGATATTTTTATTCATGAAGACAAAGAATAAAGGACGGCTTTACTCAATACCTTCTAGGATGCGCCACGCATTCTACTTCTACGGAATGTCGTGTCGTATTTGGCCCTACAAACATTCAGTGAACTGCGGTCGCCAGTCGATGAAAGAGTCAGTGCTTTATTCTTTCCAGACAGATCTGAAACCAATTCACCGACCCCGAAGGGATGGAAGGCTTGATTAGCCTGGGCGGAAAATCCGAACCAATAACATGGCATCGGTTGCACTCGACAGTCGGCACCTCCTCCAACTGGGGTAGATACACCCCTTTTTATTTTTGTTTATTTATTTATTTATTTATTTATTTATTCACTACATGGATAACCATGCAAAAGAAAAACAAGGTAAAACTAAACATAAGTTAAAGTAATTCTAAACAGGAAAAAACAGAACAGGCAACAAGAATCAACATAATACAGTTGAAAACTACTAAACTGCATCCCGAAGATATCGGTCAAGAAGTATTTTATACTTCCTTAAGGAATTAGGTATAATGTGTTTTTTAGATAACCTCAAAAAATCAGAGCCAGCACGGCAAGTGAAAAATTGAGACCTTACACTGCTTTTTGCTCCAGGAAACTGGATCTTCCACTGACCACCCCTTGTGTTCGATTTAGAAAATGTATAGAACTCCTGAAGGGGAATACGAGTAAGACCGTTTATCATCTTATATATCGCAATTAAATCATTTCTTCTCCTACGATGTTCAAGGGTATGTAGATTGAAGAATCTGTTTCGTGAAGCTGGTGAGGGGATGGTGTTGTAATCATACCCATGTACTCGTATCCATAGCTTTCTTGTGAAGCTGTTTTGTACAGATTCCAGCCTGGCAATTTCACGCTTATATTTGGGACTAAAAATTGTGGTGCCATATTCTAGAATTGGTCTAACATACGACTTATAGGCAATTAATAAGTGTTGTATTGAATTTGTTCGCAAACATTTGAAGAGGCTGTGCACAATTCGTTCAGCTTTTTTCGATATTATTTCAATATGTTCTTTGAACGAAAGTTGGGTGTCCAAAATAAAGCCCAAATCACGCAGGGAAGTTGTACTACTAATATGCATCTTGTCAAGGTAGTAAGGATATCTACCTACCTGCTGCCCTAGATAAAGTACTTGTGACTTTTGCGGAGATAGTGGAAGTTCCCATTTTGATGACCAATCCGCAATTGCATTTATTGCTGATTGAAGAGAAAGATGGTCTTCTCGAAGAGCAATATTCTTATAAATTTTTATATCGTCAGCGAACATTTTACAAGAAACACCAAGCTGATTAACTAGAGACGGAATTTCAGAGGTATATATAGAAAAGAGGATTGGGGACAAAACACCACCCTGAGGAACACCACTTTTAATAGAAAGACGTTCAGAGAATGCGTCATTTACCCTAACTTGAAAAGATCTACCAGATATAAAGTTTTTTATCCACAGAGTAATTCTATGATGGACACCTATATCCGTGAGCTTGACAATTAGTTTATCCAAAGGGACCTTGTCGAAAGCCTTCATAAAATCAAAATAAATTACATCCACATCAATTTTTTGTTCAAGAGATTTCGTCCAATCATTAAGCGTAGATAACATCAGTGTTTCAGTAGATTTACCTGAACGGAAGCCATGTTGATCATTGTTGATCTACAGTACCGCGCATGTCTTTTGGTCAATTCCCGAAAAAGCCGCTTTGGAGCGTTCCAAAGCGGCTTTTTTAAATATCTTTCTTTAAAGTCAAGCACTTGTAAAAGGAATCACGTATTTGAGCTCAGCAGGCCGAGCTCTATCTTTTGACATATAAATCAACAGAGTTGAGCATTGCATATAGGCCGGACATAATCAATCGAGTGGGCGCGAGAGCCTGTAGAGTGACAGTTTAGGGAATTTTATTGAAATTTCCAGCCGCTCTACTCAGAAATTGTTTTGAGACTGTCCAGCTTGCCTTTGGAGTGCGCCGTGAACAATGCATATAGAATCGAACCTATCAATCGAGTGGGCGCGACCACTCGCAGAGTGAGGTCGAGTGGGCGCGAGAGCTTG
The DNA here is from genome assembly GCA_947359475.1 of Heligmosomoides polygyrus bakeri. Lineage (NCBI taxonomy): Eukaryota > Metazoa > Nematoda > Chromadorea > Rhabditida > Heligmosomidae > Heligmosomoides > Heligmosomoides polygyrus. The sequence goes on along the minus strand of OX375868.1, from coordinate 94,827,067 downwards.
TAGGTAACCGTTTAGGGAGCCTTATCGAATTACCCAGTCGTTCCACTTAGGAAATTCTCCTAGCGAGTCCAGCTTGCTCTTGGACTGCGCCGGGAACAATGCATATAGAATCGAACCTATCAAAATCGTGTCACACACACCTAATCTGCATTTTCACGCTGCTATACCTTCGCTTGTTTAGAAGCTATAACGCTGCACTGCCTACAAAATCCACAAGCCCCAGCCGGAGCGATTCGATCTCCACAGAGTTATTGCGCTCCGAACACACTCGCGCGTGCAATTTGCGAGTGGTCGCGCTCACTCGATTGATAGGTTCGATTCTATATGCATTGTTCAAGGCGCACTCCAAAGGCAAGCTTGACAGTCTCAAAACAGTTTCTGAGTAGTGCGGCTGGGATTTTCAATAAAATTCTCTAAAGTGTCACTCTACAGACTGTTGCGCCCACTCGATTGATTATGTCCGGCCTATATGCATTGTTCAACTCTATTGATTTATATGACAAAAGATGGAGCTCGGCCTGCTGAGCTCAAATATGTGTTTCTTTTCACAAGCGCTTGATTTTAAAGAAAGTTATTTAAAAAAGCCGCTTTGGAACGTATTTATAGATATTGGTTAATATTTAGTAGAAATTTATAGACAGGATATCCATATCCATTTAAGCATAAGATAATAATCTTGATGTGGTTGTTCGCTAGGAATATGTTTTTAATTCTCTCTAATGAAATTTTGCTTGAAATCTTTTGAGATTTATATAGTCCATAAGATGTTTTGCCTGTGGTGCTTAGGTTTTTTTTATTCACTGACCGAACTCAGCTTCAATCTTCTTGAAATATTTTCTCAAAAAAGTGTACAGGTTGGAAACACTAACGGTTACTTGAAGCCCGTCGTAATGCTTGTTCCAATAACTTCTTGGAAACTGTAACCTTTCTCGTATATATCCCATTCGGTGGGGCAACGCTAACAAATCGAAAATGACACGAACAGGGGGCCTTCGTTGCAAAAAAGGCCCTCTTTTTAGCAAAATCAGTTTGTCGCCTCTGCAGTATTGTTCAGTTTTAAACTTATCGTTATTATCAAAAAGGCCAAGTGGAAAATACATAGATCCTCTTCCGTTATTTTTGTGGAAGAGCCAAAGTATTGTCCTGCAGATGCTTGCCTTACGTCCACATCCAACAATTCTTCTTCTCTTTCCGTTGCAAATTCTTCTGAGCCTGCTCTTCCCTATGTTGTAGCAATTAATCACGCGTCTTTTTTCTGATTCTCCTTCCTGAAATTGGTTTCGTGATTAATTGCTGCAGCACTGTAGGCTTCTTTGAATGTATGGAATCCACTTACACGGATTTTTGCTGCCAATGAAAATTGCGACGATACAAAAAATGGCATAAAGCCTTACTAGAGAAATGTTCCGAACTCCAATGGAACTTCAGGTTGAGGCCAGGATCATTAGAAAGAGCTCGGAATGCTGATTACGAGCATGGGTGTCAAAATTGCAAAATGAAATTCCTGAGCGAGTTATGGCCTGCCGAAATCGGGTAGCCTCACAACAGGCTGGCTGTGTGAAACAGCTAGCGCGAGAGTGGTGAGTCATTGGGCTCCGTAAGAAGGGCCTGCTCGCTGCGGCGGTAGCGCAGGGGTAATGATCCTACTCGTCAGGTGCGACGTCGGTGGTTCGGTCCCCATTGCTGGCGGTTTTTTTGCACATATCTTCGAAATCTTTTATCTTCGAAATGACCTCTTATTCTGAATTATGACACGTGTCTGATTAAATAGCCGGGAAAACTACCATACACGTTTGTAAAAATACTTGAAGACAGGAAACTGTTATGGTGACATTTTTTGTTTACTATTTTGCACAAATCGAGTCCAAATCACATATTGAACAACTAGAGGTGTCTAACATATTGGTAATCGTGGAATAAAGCAAAAAAAAATGTATGAAGCAAAAAGGTAAGTAAAATGAATTATGAGGAAGCCCAGAATGTCGTTGATCTACTGCTTTTTCTTCACTCCCTATGTCATTTTCACCAGCAGAGGTGGTGTCCATTCTTTCCGCTGATTTTGGGGTGCCAGACGACAACGATGCACGAAATCGTGAGGAGAAGAAGATCGCTAGAAGTTTCGCAGCTGTTCTAGTGACGGTGCGATAGCTTCGGTTGATGTGGAAACGGATGAAATCTTGGGATCAGATGTGTCTACTGATGATGAGTTCGATTGGGATCATGGCGAAGATAAATTATGATGTGCAAAAAAAACGGCAGCAATGGGGACCGAGCCAACGGCGTGCCACTTGACGAGCAGGAGCACTACCGCTGCGCCACCGCCGCAGCTAGCTGCCCCTTCTTACGGAGTCTCGATGATTCACCACTCTCGTGCCCACAGCCAGCCTGTGGTGAGGCCTCCCGATTTCGGCAGGCTATAACTCGGTCAGGAGTTTCATTTTGCAATTTTGACACCCATATTCGAAATCTGCATTCCGAGCTCTTTCTAATGATTCTGGTCTCAACTTGAAGTTCCATTGGAGTTTAGAACCCTTCTCTAGTTAGCACCCCTAATGTTAAAATCTATGAAGCTTGGCATTGCTTTTACGTAACAAAACCTCGGTGAAATTCTATTACTATTTTTTTATTTATTTAGTGTTTTTAATATGAATCCTAATTCTTTGCTGCCTTACCTTCTTGTTGCAATTTGTTGCAAAAAAGCAAATACGAAGATGAAACGAAACGAAGTGCCACTTTATGATTACTAGAACAGAGAGGGAAAGCTCGAAAATGTAAAACTGAGCATTACACAAAAACGGAAAAAGTTAGCAAAATAAACGTTAATTAAGAGTGGCTTTTCATTTCAAACAGGTCTAGAATCAAATCTTCTACCCAAAAAGAAAATGAAAGCCTGGTTGGCATGCGAAATCCGTAGCAATAAACCCAAATCGAGGTGCGCGTGAAAGTCGATGACTCATCCGACTGCGCTCTATGTGTACTTAAGTAGTTTAGTGGAGTAAGAGAAAGAGGGCAGAGTGCATTGCGCGTACTAAGGTGGTTCGAGTAGTCGTGTCGTTTATTCAGCAACCTTCAGAAGCTGTTCAAGACTAAGGTTATAGGCTCCCAGAGATGGATTGACCGTTAAGGTAGGCGGCAAGCAACCAGAATGTGGAATACGCCAGGCATTCTATTTTTACGCAATATCATGGGAAGAGGGCGCGTATGGCGTAGTCGTAGGAGGCGCCGGCTGTCCCGTGCACCAGATATGTACCAGATTTTCTGGTTCGGATTTTTCGCTAGGCCAACCAAGCTTCTCACCTCTCCGGAGTCTGTGAATTGGTACTAGACTTGTCTGAGAAGGATAAAGCGCTGACTTGTTCATCGGCTGGCCACCGACACTGTATGGCCAAATGCACATTCAAGTCTTCTCCACGACATCCTGTAGAAGTAGAATATGTGGTGCATCCCAAAAAGATTCAGTAACGTCATTGGTCCTCGCCGTTCAGTAAATTCCACCATACGCCATATATACGACAACGAATGGAGGGAAATGAGAGCGGGACCTCAACGGAGGAGACTGCACAAACGAAGACGCAATGATCGGAGGAACGTGCAGTGTTTATGTAGGATATGTGAAACAGGAAATTTTTTGCAATTTCACCTCACTTTTCCGTTTCGGCAGGCTAGAAGTGCAAACTGCGGAATGGTTCCGACCTTCCACGAGGCTTCAAGTAGAGATCACAAAGGAGCTCGGAATGCTGATTAAGAATATGGGGACCAACATTTGAAAATGAAACTCCTGAAAAAAGGTTGCGACCTGTCGAAGTTAACCGCGTTGACTGTGGACTGGCTGAGCGAAAGAGCTGTAATGAGAACGGTGAGTGATGAAAGCTGATGAGTCTAGGTCATCAGTGGCAGTGGTAGCCTAGAGGTAGTGCTTAGGCACGTTAATAGACACTATGCTTGGACTCGAGGAGCCAAAGAATGGCCTCTTCGATGTGCGACTCCAGCAACCCCCCGCCGCTCCCTGGAAGCCACCTCTATACGTCGGATCCCACCGAAAATCTTCGCATAAATGGATGATTTGGAAAGGGATCACCTGTATCTCCTGTCGTCCCGTTGGTCATCGACTTGCTCGAGCAGGCGCCAGCAGCGTCTCCATTCGTCCCTGTCACGTGCCAATGTGCTCCAATGGATCCTCCTCGCTCGAGGGACACGAAGAGCGTCACATCGGTCGTTCAGGACCTTCACGAAGAAATCAGGCCAACGCTTTGGTGGGCGTCCTGGTAATCTCTTGACATCCCGCGGAATCCAGTCGGTGACGGCTCTCGTCCAGCGGGTGTCTGCGAAGCGCATTACGTGGCTGGCCCACCTTATTTTCGACAACTTGGCCCACGCGACAGCGTCTCTGATCTTCGAACGTCGACAGCTCGGAACTCCGGAGGCCTCCTCTTCTCAGAAGCCGTAGATCTAACCGTCCAAATTTTCATAACAAGAGAATCGCTTCTAGAGCCTTTTTTGTCAAAGAAACGTCATGTGTGCTAGGCTGGCTGAATTTATAAAATTTCAACCAATTTGTTTGGTTGTTCGGTAAGTGAATTGAAACTTCAGAAAAATCCCACATTTTTTCCAATCAAAAACATAAAAATGGCAATTATAAAAATAAAAATATAAAGGATGTGGATGAAGAAGGATAAGGACAAAAGACGGCGTTACACAGTCCCTTTTTGGGATGCGCCACACTCTCACTTCTACGGGATGTCGTGGAGCTGATTTGAAGGGGTATTTGGCCATACAATGAACGACTTGCAGTGGCCAGCCGATGAAGAAGTCAGTGCTTTATTTTTCCCAGGCAAGTCTGCTATCAATTAACCGACTTCGGAGGGATGAAAGGCTTGGTTGGCCTAAGCGGAAAATCCTAACCAGGAAATGGTATCGGGTGCAGGGACAGCCGGCACCTCCTCTGACTGCGCTACACGCGTCCTAAAAAATAAAAAATAAAAACAAATTATTCTATCCCTTTTCAACCCTTTTGGAAAATCTCTATCTTAATTTGGCAAAAGCTCATTTCGATTTGGAAAAGTTCGATTTTTAGAAGAGTGACCAATTTGATACGAAAAGTGTCCAATTCGACGTGAAAACTCCGTATGTGTGTCAAAGATCTGCAAATCCAAGGAGTTGGAGGATGGAGTTGAGCGCGTGGCGCATGCCAAACGAGCTGTTCGAGAAACTTTGTCCTTTTTGGCAACCTCTTGAAACTGCTCGAAATTCTCGCTATCGAATGCTGACCGAATAGCCGAGCCTAGAACATCCAGCTTCTCCTATGAGCTTCTGGCAGCCATAAATTAGTTCGCATGTCGTTGGGTTGGATTTATCGCCTCGGGGTCGGAACGGCGTGCGACATATCGCGCTCAGTCAGTCGAGTTCTCCAACTCATCCGAATCTCAGAGGATGGGGGCGGGCATGGTGCTCTTGAGAGCGGTGCGGTTGCGTGTCTTCTCGGCCACTCGAACCGTGTTCTTCTGCTCGTTCTGTCAGCCCCATAAGCCCTCCGAATTCATTAGATGCTGCCAGTGTGTCTGTGTGTGGCGTGCGCGGCCTCGAAGAGCCGTTGCAGGCCGGTCAGGCTATTCCAGTCAGGTCTCCGTGATTTAATGAGGCCTGGGCGGCCGAATGATTAAGCGCTCAAGGGTTTTCTGCTCCGAAGCAGGTGCGAGACGGCCTAGGCCCATAAGGAATTCTGAATCCAAGAATTCTACTTGCAGTCCATTTCGTATAAGTGCATGTGTCACTCGTTCTCGCATTTCAACAGACCAGCCGACCAGTCCCACGAGTGTCATACGTTATACCTCATTTGGTCAGTGTGCCTACCACGTTCTCTTCTGGGAACTTGCTCAGCGTTTTTTTCACTTCGAGCAAGATGAATTGACAGCTCTGCCAGACATGTCAAGCGTTCGCTCTCCAAAAAATCCAATTCCGGTCATTTTCAGTGACAAACTAATTTGTAACCCGCGAGAGCAGGGTGTCGGCCTGATGGCGCAAAAATAGCTTCCACTTTTGAATCGCGAATCTTGGAAGCGTTTATAACTGATTTTTTGAATTGAATTGCTAATTTTTAATTGAACTGCTTTATTGGGACAAATTTAGCTAGTGTGGGTGATAGCTCAGTCCGGGGAGGTTACTGCTCTCGTGTGCGTCCAATTCCACATTCTTGGTTCAGGTTTTCCGTCCAGACCAACCAAGCCTTCCATCCCTCTGGGATAGGAGTTGAAATAAACATAGAATTTCTATCTCCTTGACTAGAACAATGTTATTTATTTATTTGTTTATTTATTTATTGGGCGAGTGTACCGCAGTCAGAGGGGAACCCGGCTATCGCTTGTACCCGATACCAGGTTCTTGGTTCGAATTTCCCGTCCACCAGGCCAACCATGCCCTCCACTCCCCCTCCCGCCTTTCCCTGGGCTACCGAATTGCTACAGACTTGTCTGAGAAAGGATAAAACGCTTCCTTGTCCATCAATTGGCCACCGCAAATCATTTTAAAGGCAAGAGATGCATTCGAATTGCAAAAATCCACAACACCCGTTGGAAGTAGAGGGCGTGGCGCATCCTATAAAGGAATGATTATCGCCGTCTTCTATAATTTTATTCTTCATTACAAATTGTGCCTCAAATTTGAGCCGTATAAAAAAGTGAAAAATTGAATAAAAATTTGAGCTCCCTCAATTTTGGGCACAGCAAAAGTGGGTGTTATCACCATTTAGAAGATATTTCATTTGTTTATTTGAGCATTACGCATAACCAATGGATATCTAGAGGTAGGTTCACATTGGGAAATCAAAAATAAAAAGGGGTACACGTCGCGAAGGTGCATTGCAGAGGTGCGGGTATGCACACTGTTGCTCCTACCGTAATCGCGGCAGCCAATCGGGCAAAAGTTCAGCCGAAGGGGAGGGAGTGTCATCAGCATTTGGAAAACATTGCATTTGTTCATTTGCCTATTATCTATAATCTATGGATATATGGTGCCAAAGATTTACGTTGAGTGTGCAAAAATAAAGCATAGAAGGGCACATGTCACAAGTGGTGCATCGTAGGGGTGCGGGAACGCGCCGCTGGTCTACCGTAATCGGGGCAACCAATCAGGAACCTGCACAGCCGCACAGGCAGGGCACGTGATCGTCGGCCACGATCATGGTAGGAGCAACATAGAATTTTATTGATTTCATAGGAGCTAAAAAAGACATTAGGGAACGATCATCATGTTCTATCACTCTTCTCCACTTTTCGGGCAGATTACTAATGCCAGCAGTGTAGAACGCCTGCATGTTCCCGCACCCCTGCAGTGCGTCTTCGCGATATGTACCCCAAAAAGTGTATCACCTGTATCACCTGTCGTCCCGTTGATCATCGAATTGCTCGAGCGGGTGCCAGCAGCGTCTCCATTCGTCCCTGTCGCGTGCCAGAGTGGTCCAATGGATCCTCCTCGCTCGAGGAACACGAAGAGCGTCATATCGGTCGTTCAGGGCTTTAACGAAGAAGTCCGACCAACGCGTTGGTGGGTGTCCTGCTGTTCTTTTGACATCCCGCGGATTCCAGTCGGTGATGGCTCTCGTCCAGCGGGTGTCTGCGAAGCGCATTACGTGGCCGGCCCACCTAATTTTCGACAACTTGGCCCACGCGACAGCGTCTCTGATCTTCGAACGTCGGCGAAGCTCGGAACTCCGGAGGCCTTCTCTCACTTGCGTGAGTCGTGTCACTCCGAGCATCGTCCTCTCGATTCCACGCTGCGCGACGCTGATCGCATGTTCATCCTGCTTTCGTATAGCCCAGGTCTCTGAGGCGTATGTTAGGGCAGGAAGAACAGTGGAGTCGAATAGGTGGGCACGGAGTCGGACGTTCTTCGTCTTCTTCGCGACTTCTTCGACGCTCTTGAAAGCTCCCCAAGCCGCTCTTTTCCTCCTGCTCAGCTCTGGCGCTAGGTCGTTGGCCATGTTGGCTTCGCGACCCAGATACACGTAGCTGGAGCATTCGGAGATGTTCGTTCCGTTGAGCGAGAATGGGCATCAGAAACCCATCCGTTCCTCATGAACATCGTCTTCGTAAGATTCAGCTGCAGTCCAACGTTCCCACATACACGATCGAAGTCGGCCAGCATTCGCTCCGCCTGGCTGATGCTCGGTGTTATGAGCACGATGTCGTCAGCGAAGCGAAGATGATGTAGTTGCCGGCCGTCGACCTTCACTCCCATGTCTTTCCATTCTAGTTCACGCATGACGTTTTCGAGAGTGGCGCTGAAGAGCTTCGGGGATATGGTATCCTCTTGCCGAACCCCTCTCTTCACGTCGATGACGACGTCATTGTAGAATGGTGAGATCTTGGTCGTGAATCCACTGTACAGCTCTCGAAGGACTCTGATGTACTGAGTAGGAACGCCCTGAGTGAGCAGGGCTTCGATGACCGCTTCAGTTTCGAAGGAGTCGAATGCCTTCTTCAAGTCGATGAACGTAAGGCAAAGCGGCAGCTTGTACTCTCGCGACACTTCGATGAGCTTCGTAATGGTGTGTATGTGGTCGATCGTGCTGAATCCTCTCCGAAATCCTGCTTGTTCGCATGGCTGTCCTTCGTCCAGCGTTCGGCCGATCCTATTCAGGATAACTCGAGTGAACAGCTTGTAGACTACGGACAACAGGCAGATCGGGCGATAGTTGCCAATGTCGTGCACGTCTCCCTTCTTGTACAGCAAGACGGTCCTGCTGGTCTTCCACTGAGATGGAACCTTGCACTCCGACAGGTAACATGTGAAGAGCCGTGCCAGGGTGTTGATGAGCGCTGGCGGGAGGTTCTTCAGGTGTTCGGGTCTGATCCTGTCGGGAACGGGTGCTGTACGTTTCCTCACCGACGAGATGGCGTGTCGGATCTCGGAAGGGAGAACAGAGGGGACGACGTATCCATCCTGCGGAAGATGGCATGGGGGCAGGTGGACGTGGCTATCGAAGAGATCGGAGTAGAAGTCGTGGATGACCTTCTCCATGGTCCTTCTGGAAGAGGTGACGGTTCCGTCGGGACGTCGGAGAGCGGTCATCTTGGTCTTGAAGTTAGTGAAGTCTCGGCGGGCATTGCGTATGCTTAACCCCGCCTCTGCAGCTTCAGCCAACACTTCCGCCCTTCTCTCCTTAAGATCCTCCTTTATCGCCTCTCTGCATAGCTTCGCAAGCTCGGACGTCAGTTGGTAGTTGCCTGACGCTCGTGCTGCTCCACGCTGGTGTATCAGCTCGAGTGTTTCCGGAGACAAACGTCTCTTGGTGGTCTTCAAGCTCTCAGCTTCCTTAGCACTATCGTGGAGATGGTGCACGAAGCGGTCGTATTCCTCATCGACGTTGTCCATGACGGCATCTTTCCAAAGGCCTGCAAGAGAGGTGTAGAGGTCCCAGTTGATGGTCGTTCTGGGACTCCTCTTCTTGAACTTCGCGGCCTTCTCTCCTTGACGCGAAAAGCGGAACCTCGCGCGAAGGAGGCGGTGGTCCGATCCCGTGTAGAACTTGGGGACAACAGAGACGTCGGTCAGGCAATACTTGCGATTGAAAATGATGTGGTCGATCTCGTTGTGGAACTGGCCACCGGGAGATTCCCAGGTCCATCGTAGGGAGGGAGGCTCTTGGAACTGCGAGTTTCCATGGATGGTCTCGGTCGACATGATAAACTCAGACAGCCTTTCACCTTGCTCGTTCCACTCCAAACCGTTGGTTCCGATGTGAAGTTCTTCCGGCGACCTTCGCGGTCCGATCTTGGCGTTGAAGTCGCCGACGATCACCTTGTAGAAGGTGTGATCTTCCTTAAAGAACTTCTCCAGCTCCACGTAGAAGGCTTCGACCTCTTCGTCGTCGTAGTCGGATGTTGGGGCATACGCGACGAACACAGTCAAAGCTGGTACGGAACCACATCGCTTCAGTCGCAGACGTCCGATTCGGCTTGTCAGAGACTCGTACGAGTACAAAAAGTGTAGGAACAAGGAATATCTACGAGAAGAAACCTCGTGAGAAATACATAATGCGGCGTATGGAGTGATTCTACTTATCTTCCACAGCGCTCGGCTGAGTCATTTTGATGAAACCTCTCTTTTTTTTATTTTTGGCTCTAGAGCAGCCGTTCCGAGAACTTTGTTTTGCAGCGGCTCTTTCAGAAAATATTTCTTAATCATCTTCGATTTTTTCTTCGAAACTATGAGAATCTTTGACATTGAAAAGGATATCAGTAAAAAATTTAAAAAATCTGAATGAGAAATATTCTGCGACAGCATTTGCTTTATGTTTCGAATTGGTGCAATATTTGTAAGCTTAGACAAACATCTAGCTATCATCTTGTTTTCTGCTGTAATTAGCACTGGAGCTCTCCAGCCTAGTCACTTCAGATGCTTGGTACTCTCCAGATCATACTTGATACCCTCCGGAATAGAATTCTTAGCCTCAAAACGACTACTCTCCTCTTTCAACAAACTGTGCAAGGCCGTATAGGTCTGTTGACAGACAGAGCACTAGAAATGCATGACATTCGCTGGAATCGCTCGTCATATTGACGGTCTACGTAGACGGGCAACGACCATAGAGTGCCGGCTAAACAGCGGCCATCATCCATCCGTTTCCACTCATAGACGTCACCGAACCGGAAAATAGGCGGGGATGGCCAATTGGCCAAGTTTTCGTCGTATTACTAAATTCATCGACGTGAGGTTCATCCAAGTTCTGGTCCTAAAATCCGTTCCGTCTTATAGGGTTGTCCGATAATTAATGTCGTTTTTTCAAAAATGTGGTGACCGTATATTTTTTATACAGTAGTGATTTGTGATTTTTAGTGATTGCGTGGCTCAAAATATTACCATATTTTAGTTAACTTTTATATATTTTTTATAGCAAGCAGTTTGAGCAGAGCTTTCAAAAAGTGGCGAAAAACTGGTTCTTTCGCGCTTTTTCTTCCGACCAAAAGAACGTTCATTCAAATTTTGCCCTTCCTGCGTCGCTGGATCTTTGTATTACCTAACGTATAAAGGGTAAAGGTCGGCGTTGTGAGCTCCTCTGTGGAATGCGCCAGGAATTCCACTTCTACGGGGATGTTGCGAAGGCAGCATGAACGCATACAATGACTTGCGATTTCCAGACGATAGACAACTCGCGATCAGGCTTTTATCCTGCCCAGACAAGTCCGGTACCAATTCAACGATAAAGGATAGATTGAAGGTCTGCTTGGCTCGGGCGACAAATCCGAACAAAGAATCTGATATTGGGTACACGCGACAGCAGGCACCTCTTCCGACGTTCTACTACGCGCCCCATATAATGCACCTGATTCTGCTCGAAATTGGACATTTTTTGAAAACGAATATTATTCCCTCACCAGAAGATTCGATTTTTTCCAAAGGACGACGGTGTAATCAAGAGGCGCCACGCATTCTATTTCCGCGGTATATGTATAGCAGAACTAAGAAATATAGTGTACATTAATAGCGTTGGAAAACATGGAAAAGGCAAGATCGAAGCGAAAAATCTGTTTAAACCGGCTGCATAAATGAGATAGGCTTCGAGATTCCTGATGTATGCACACAAATCGTAGAGATGGTTGGGCTATAGGATACCTTGAGTATTATTGCCCATCACGTGTCAAAGTAGCCTAATGAGTCCTCCTTGCGTAAAAAGCAGGAAAAGCGTCAAACCTTTCGTTCAAGGCTTTCACGCAGAAGTCCGACGAACGGGTCAGTGACAGTCCTGCTCTTCTTCTGACATTTCGTGTAGCCCAGTCGTTTACAGCTTGCTATCCTGGTAGCCATACAATACCGCCCGCGTCGCGCGGTCAAAAAGACGGTTTGCGACTGAAAAATCCGTCGCAAACCGTCTTTTTGACCGCGCGTCGTCGCATGCTCATAATTCTTTTAATTTTAAGTTGTTTGGGAAAATGTTGGCACCATTCGATTCGTCTCCTCGAGATCTACACAAACGTATACAAAACTTTACCAGAGCACCGCGCTTTCGCCGAAAAAATAGCTGCAGCAGGCTTTTGCGATTAGAGCACCTTATTTTCCAGGAAGTGCATGTGACGTGCAGTGTTTTCGGAGTATCTCAAGCATGGCGTGAGTTGTCAGTGCCCGGAATGCTCCGAGAGTGCGCCGTGCACAATGCATGTAGGATCGAACCTATCAATCGAATGGGCGGAAGCATGCCCACTGGGTTTCTATCTTCGCTTCATGGAAAATGTAAAGCCTTCAAGACTATCTTGCACCGTTTGAGAAATTTACAAGAAATTTTCGGCGGTCTTACTTAACGTTTGCTCCAGTCAGTCAGCCTTTGGAGTGCGCCGTGCACAATGCGAATAAAGGTGGACCTATCAATCGAGTGCGTTCGACAACTGGTAGAGTGAGCGTTTGGGGAATTCAATCGCCAACCGCCCTACTAAGAAATTGCTCTAATGCTGTCCTGCTAGCCTTCGGAGTGCGCCGTGAACAATGCATATAGAATCGAACCTTTCAATTGAGGGGCGACCGCTTGCAAATTGCACGCACGAGCCAGTTCGTAGCGCAATAACTCTTTCAAGTTCAAATCGTTTCGGCTGCAACTCGTGGGTGTTGTAGGCAGTAAAACGTTGTAGTAGCGCACTAAAGTAGAACGGTGTAGCTTGAGAAGGGGCAATGTTACAAGGGTGCGAAAATGCAGGTGAGGCTTGTGTGACGCATTTTTTCCCGATTTCGGAGGACCACTGCGGGAAGATCCGACGAACAAACGGCCTTGAAACGCGCAGACAAACAGAGAGCTTAAGGTGCTTCACTACAACGTGCTCAGAACTTCTCAGCTCCCTAAACTCTCCTAGCCTCAGCTGCCAGTTTAAAGCGGCGGAAGATAGCGGTTAGAGTTTCTTGCTCTCTTACTCGTCCGGATTTCGGTTTTTGACACTCGCAATGGCATTGTTCTGTTCAGCATGAAAAGCGCTATCGAACTTCACCCGTTTTGACCAATTTTGGAAATATCGACTTTTGACAGATTTGCATCGAGGAGGCCGCCTTACAGTTTTCTGAGACCGCGGCAGACGGAGGTTGACGTCATTGGAAATCGGTGTCTTCCGCTTTAAACTGGCAGCTGAGGCTAAGGCAGTTTAGGAAGCTGAGGATTTAGGAGCACGTCATCGTGAAGCACCTTAAGTACTCTGTTTGCATACGCATTTTAAGGTCGTTTACTCACCGGGTCTTCCCGCAGTGGTCCACTGAAATCGAAAAAAAAAGCGTCACACAAGCCTCACCTGCATTTTCGCTTCCCTGTAACATTGCCTGTTCCTAAGCTACACCGTTCTAGTTTAATGTGTTACTAGACCGTTTTACGGCCTGCAAGACCCACGAGTTGCAGCCAAAACGACTTGAACTTGAAAGAGTTATTGCGCTACGAACTGGCTCGTGCGTGCAATTTGCAAGCGGTCGCCCCTCAATTGAAAGGTTCGATTCTATATGTATTGTTCACGGCGCACTCCGAAGGCTAGCAGGACAGCATTAGAGCAATTTCTTAGTTGGGCGGCTGGCGATTGAATTCCTCAAACGCTCACTCTACCAGTTGTCGAACGCACTCGATTGGTAGGTTCACCTTTATTCGCATTGTGCACGGCGCACTCCAAAGGCTGACTGACTGGAGCAAACGTTAAGTAAGACCGCCGAAAATTTCTTATAAAATTTTCAAACGGTGCAAGATAGTCTTGAAGGCTTTACATTTTCCATGAAGCGAAGATAGAAACCCAGTGGGCATGCTTCCGCCCATTCGATTGATAGGTTCGATCCTACATGCATTGTGCACGGCGCACTCTCGGAGCATTCCGGGCACTGACAACTCACGCCATGCTTGAGATATTCCGAAAACACTACACGTCACATGCACTTCCTGGAAAATAAGGTGCTCTAATCGCAAAAGCCTGTTGCAGTTATTTTTTCGGCGAAAGCGCGGTGCTCTGGTAAAGTTTTGTATATAAAAAGACGGTTTGCGACGGATTTTTCCGTTTTTGACCTGACCGCGCGACGCGGGCGGTATTGTACTCGTTCTTCGAACAGTTGGTGAAGACACGGTTTCTAACACTCACTCTTTTCTCGTAATTTCCGTTAACTTTTCTCCTAATCATCAACGCCTGCCCTAGAAAATGAGAAAATGAACAAGATTTCCAAGATTTTCGACTCCTCGAAAACCGCTTAATTTTTTCTTTCTTTATATACTCACATTTCTACATCATTCTTCGGAACGAGTGTTAGGGCCGCGCAAAAAGAAGCGGCAAGTGTCGCGAGTCAAGGCTCTTGGCTCGGATTTCCACCTAGAAAAATTAGACCTTCCATCCCTTTGGGATCCGCGATTTAGTAAAAACCTTGTCTGGCAAGGGTAAAACACTAACTTGTCTATGTGGTGACCACCAAAAGTCATTGCAAAGGCCAAATACCATTTCAAACTGCCTCTGGGATTTAACATAAAAGGACAATGCTTGGCGCATCCTGAATTCGGAGTGATTAACGCTTTCCCCTTTATCTACTATACTTTAAAAGACAAATTTTAGCGCTAATTAGTTTTTATTGAGATGCGCTACACATTCTACTTCTTGGAATATATACAATTATCTTAGTTTGGCCACGGAAAGCCGAAACATTCGAAGAGGCCGAGAAACGCAAGATCGAAGCAAAAATTTGCGGTTTCACACGCCCTACATAAAGAACACGCAAGGTTCTGTGACCATTATCTTGACCATAATCTTGCAACGCTAAGGTGGTTAGCTGTTGGTCGATGGCGAAGGTTCGCGTTTTATACAGTTGCTACAGCGTTTCGCGTGCCAAAGTAGCCTAATGTTTCCTCCTCGCTTGAATGACGCAAACAGCGTAAAACTTTTATTAGGGTGTCCAGAAAGTATCTGCAGAAATACGACAATTTTTCAAAATAACACAATTTTTATCAACATTTTACTAATCAACCAAATAATTTCCGTGACCGCTGAAGACCATCATGACATCTAAATGACTAGTCACGACTCCACCATATATAAAGTGTCCCCCTGCACTTCATTTCCGGCCAACCAACGTCCAAGAAGACCTTGGCCCCTCCCTCCCCCTTTAATCCGTCTTGGATCCAGGTCCGTATTTCTTGCCGTTTTACTCTGTGTATGAGCTAAGTAGCATTATTGAATTCAGACCTGAAGATGGGCTTATGCCCGAAACGTTGTCACCAATAAGCATCGACTTCGAGCTTCGAGCAGTCACATAAATCGAAGAGAGAATATGAAGCTTAGGGAACCATCCATTTTGAACAAATAGTTTCCATCAGCATCGACTACCCTCTGCCAATAGAAATCCGGCGGTTTGGGGGCGAGGTCATTTTCAAGGTGGTCACGATCTTCATAGCGCTTCCCTTCCAGATGATGCTGAAGTGATCGAAAAAGGTGGTAGCCACTTGGGGCCAGATCTGGGCTGCACGGTGGATGCCGCAGAACTTCCCATCCGGGTTCCATAATTCTCGGAGAAGTCGTCTTCGCGATGTATGCGCGCGCGTTATCGTGCAGCAAGCGAACTTTGTCGAACCTGGGCTGCTCCTTGCGCATCTTGTCGGCCAGTCTCTGCAGTTGGGTAGCGTAGACCTCGATAGTGACCGTCGTGCTGTCAGGCAGCAGCTCGAAATGGCAGATCCCATAAACTCCCCTCCAGACGCTCAGCATGACTTTCCTCGCATGGATTTCACCTTTTCCGAAAGATTTCGGCACTTCATCGCGTTGGCACCACGCACGTTTACGAGCGTGGTTGACGTAGAAGACCCATTTTTCGTCTCCTGTGACGATGGTATCCAGGCTATTGAAGGTGCGACTTCGGGAGAGCAGCTGAGTGCATATGCCCAGACGTCTTCACCGGTTGTCGTCGGTCAGTTCGTGTGGGAGCCACTGACCGAGTTTTTAACCATTCCAAGAGATCGCAGTCCATTGTCCACGGTGGATCGGAAACAGCCAAGAGCAGCAGCAGAATAACGTACACTTTCATATGGATGCTGCTCCGCCATATGCAGATACAACAGGATAGTGTCCTAATATAGCACTTATGCTGAAGTCATCAGAACATTTTAGAAAAAAATCTGGAGTACTGCGAAATTTTCTGCAGATACTTTCTGGACACCCTAATAGTTCATGGCTTTCACGTAGATGTCCACCAAACGCGCTTGAGACCGGATTCATCAACGACTTATAAAGATTTGACAAAGAAATTACAGCGCAAACTCCTGAAAAAATCGAATTAACGCGACTTATCAACAAGCAATATGGTGAAATGTTGGCGTTATCAGGATTATCCGCTGTAATTTCTCCGTCAAATCTCTGTAATTCGTTGACAAATCCGGCCTCTGGTGTTCTTCGGACATCTCTCGGAACGCTCCTGCCTTACATTCAACGGTTGGCAGCGGACGTATACCGTGATCAGTCCACCTAATGTTCGGATCAACTCTGTTTGTCAGTATCTTGATATGTGCGGGAGCACGGCTTATTACATACTTCGGCGGCCATACCTCAAATTCCAAATTGCCGTCTGCGTGTTGCTTTCAACGTTAACTCTTTTCTCCTAATTTTCGACTCGTGGCCTAGAAAAGGCGCAGATGAACAAGATTTTTAAGATTTTTGCCTCATCAAGAACCGTTCAAGTTTTTTCTTCGCATCACTTTTTAAAAAATATTTTCAATTTTACTTCCTCCTTCTGAGCGAGGGTAGCGCCTCGAAAGAGGCGACAGCTGTTCCGAGTCAAGGTTCTTCGTTCGGGATTTCCACCTTGGAGAACTAAACCTTCAACCTCTCCGGGGTCGGGGAGTTAGTAGAAACCTTGTCTGGAAAGCATAGAAGCCAGGCTTGTTCATTTGCTGACCACCACAAGAGGCCATAGGCCTATGCCAAATACGATTTCGAACTGCCTCCTGGTTGCACCATAGAAGTAGAATGGCACATCCCGAATACTAGACATTGGATCCGACGCCGATCCGGATAGTTCGAATTCGTAAATTTTTTCAAACCCGGTTAAAGAGATTGAGCGAATAATGGTATTTTTGAAAAACTCCGGATCTTGGAATGAAAAGAATAAGAGCAGCTTTAACAAGAACGGATTTTCTGATTACCAAATAACTGGTATATCTTCGGATCTCACACCGGATGTCCGAATCGGACAGGGCGTCGGATTTCTGATCAAAATCGGCTATCTGAATTCTCCGTCAATTTGATCTGGTGAAGATCACCGCGATCTGAATCGCTCTAAGACTCGGGCTTTTCGAAAATCTCAATGTTCGCACAATCCTTTTAACAAGGGTTTGGAAAAAATGACGGATCCCAATTATCCAAATAGACGTCGGATCCAATTTCTACCGGACTGATCAACGCCACCCTTTACCCACTATCTATTAAAACACAAAGCCTGGCGCTAATCACTTTTCGTTGGGATGCTCCATTCATTCTATTACTTGTAATATGTAGATCTCTCTAAGGTAGGCAATGAAAAGCCGCAACGTTTAAAGAGGCAGAGAAACGCCTGATCGAAGCAAAAATTTGCGGTTTCACTCAGTTGCTAATGTGTTCTGTGTGCCAGAGTGGCCCAGTGGGTCCTCCTCGCTGGAGTGACACGAACAGTGCACGCAAGAGTAGTATGTAGTTCCCACCTGCGTGTTGACCTCACATTGCGGATGAATAAGATTTTCAAGATTTTCGACTTTTTCGACCGTTCAAGTTTTTTTCTCTGCACCACTTTCTTTGAATATTCACATTTCCACATCCTTCTTCTCAGTGAGTGGTAGCGCCTCGAAAAGGGGCGACAGCTGTCCCGAGTAAAGGTTCTTCGTTTGGGATTTCCACCTAGGATAACTAGACCTCCTAACTTTCCGGGGTCGGCGAATTAGTATAAACGTTGTCTGGCATGGATAAAACACTGACTTGTCCATGTGCTGACCACCCTATAAGCCGTCGATTTCAGACCACCTCCGGCATATTCCATAGAAGTTAAATGGTTGCCGCTTCCAGAATAGGGATTGATTAACACCGCCTTTTGTCTACTACATTTTAAAAGCTTAGTGCTAATCAATTTTTACTGACATGCGTCACACATTCGACTTCTTGGAATATGTAGAACTATCTATTATGTTGCCCGGAAAGTTCTGAGCGTTTTGAGTACCTCGTTTTGAACTACCATAACTTTTTTAAAATCTTATCAGTTTAGCACCGTTTCAATCAACACTCCTTTGCCAAGGGGCGCCGGTTGACTTATTCCATCAGCGGTGAAATAAGGTGGTCGAAGTTCGACAAAATCCACAAAAGCTGTTTTGTCTTGGTCCTGATTGGTGAAGGATTTGCCAGCGAGAAAGTTCTGAATGTGTTTGAAAAGGTGGTATTCGGCTGGTGAGAGGTCTGAAGAATATCGCTGGTGAGGCAGAACTCCAACCCTTAATTCGTCCAATTTCCGAATAGTGATTTGTGAATGAGCGGGAGTTATCGTGCAAAGAAATCGGGCCTCTTCTGCTGACCAATGCTGACTGAAGTTGACGCAATTTTAGGTGCATTTCGTCGACATCCTTACAGTAGGACTCTGTTACGATCGTTCGGCCTTATGCCAAAAAGTTGTAATGGATCACTCAGCCGCCGACCAGCACACGGTCACGGTGACTACTACCTTTCTTTGGCAGAGGTTCGCCCTTGGAAAATGTCTAAGGGGTTCTTCGGCATACCACTGTCCGGAATGTTTCCTGCGAACATACAGAATCCACTCCTCATTACAAGTGGTGATTCGATCCAAAAACAGGTCAGTTTTGATGCGTAGAAATAGAGAAAATCTTGAAAGGTGACGATTTCTGCCCCTCACTCAACTCGTGGGGCAAACACTTTTCGAGCCTTTCACCCTCGAAGCATCCGCAGTTGCAGTTTTACGAACGTCTAGCTCTTTCGTGGTCTCGGGCTCTTTGGGTTGGTTCAGCTTCCACCAATTAATTCAGCTCGTCGTCCAGGATTGCTCTAGGTCGACCGCTACGGAGGTCATCTTCGAGGCTGACATCTCCGGTCCAAAATTTACTGAACCACTGGTGCATAGCGCTTTCTATAACACTGTTAGGCCGCCACACTTGGCTGATTTGTCGAGTTGTGTCGGCTGCGGATTGTCCCGATTTTGAAGATAAAAATGAAACTCGTCCAGTAATGATCCTTGGACATACTTCAACAAGCCCTTCAAGAACAGAAATATAGAACAACGATGAAACGTAAATTATTAAGTCACATAGAGCGAAAAATTCTATACAGAAAGTGCCACTACTGCGCAATGCAAGTGGAATTTTTACTTAATAATAGACAACTGAAAAATGGTGACACAAAACGCCTGAGAACTTTCCGGACAACCTAATACATGAGTTAGGCAATGGAAAGTCGTAGCATTCAAAGAGACCGAGAAAGGCGTGACCGAAGCAAACATTTGCGGTTTCACATGCGCTACATAAAGGTCGCGCGAAGGTCTCTGTCAGTACTGTTGCCACAACATTACAATGCTGGTTTGGTTGGATTGTTACTCGAGGCGCAGGGAGTGTGCCTAGTTGCTAATGCGTTTTGCGTGCCAGAGTAGCCCAATGCTTGCCCTGCTAATTCCGATTCACTTCGCTTCAACTCGGCCACTATATCTGCAGGGTCCTCTTTCAGCCGTAACCATCATTTGAGCAGACTCGAGTTGCCGTCGTCACAATGCTTCCATCGCTCACCGTTTTCTCTTATTAGTCATCTGAAGCTTTCCACACTTTTCACATCTATTCTAACACTCTTTTTTCTTCCTAGAAAAAGAGAAAGTCAACAATTTTCTAAGGTTGTTCAATTTGTTTGTCTTCTCAACTAATGTTCATTTTTCTCTAATTACTTTTATAAATCTGCATTTTATTTTGAGCGAATGGAAGCGCAGCTAGAAAAGGCGACGGGTGTCCCGTGAGTTCGTGCCTAAGTTCATGGCTTGCGTTCCGTGCAGTCTGAACAAGGCTTCTATCACTCCTTGGTTAGTGGGCTGCTGCCGACAAAACATTGAACTATTCACTGGCTCAGCACCGCATAACATTGTGTGGGCCAAACACAAACTTCAATTGTCTCAACGACACCCGAAAAAGTAGGGTGCACGGCGCACCTTGAGACGAAAGGATTCACGCTGGTCTTAATGTCCTTCATTGTATTAGGTCGTTGCATATGAAATGGCCGATTTTGACAGAAAATTTTGACAGATCATAACTTTGCTTGGAAGCAGTTTTATTATTCGAAATAAACACCACTACAACTAGCACACTTTTCTCAACGCGGCAATAGCTTAGACATTCCATCAATATAATAATCGGAACTACAAGAATTAATGAAACATAAGAAGTCATTTTCGACATCATCTTGATTGCTGAAGTTTTTGTCCTTCACATGACGATTTAAATGCTTGACAGAATAGTAATCGGTAGGAGACAGATCGGGTGAATGTACTGGATGTGGCAGAGTTTCGCATCCCAATTCATACAGTTTTTGGACAACAGTTTTTGAAACCTGTGGCCGCGGCGCTATGTCCACTTTTCCATTCGTGCAAGTAGAGTATATCAGGTTGAATCACACTGTGAAAACGACATCAAAAACCCGGCGAGAGGTAGTTATGTCATTAAGCTATGAATGGTAAGAAAGCGCAGACACTACGCTTTCAGAAACTGTAAACAGTACCTGAAGCGGAAATATTCGAAGCTAGGAAAAAACTACCAGAAATTGAGGTAGCGAAATTGGACACTTCATAAGCAACGACCAGCGAACGATATTTCAAGTATATTAAAGTTTCATCAGTTTCCCACATCGATTCATCGATGTTACTGCCTAATATCTTGTCGTCTTGGCACTAATGTGATTAACTGCCACCTTCTAGGACACTGTTGAGTGTGCTGAAAAAGGAGTAGAACAAATAATTTGGTTAAAAAGTATGAATACTTTTATAGTATCATTAGGAGGCGCATTTAGTATCTACCAACAAAGGTAAATCATGAAAAACTGTAATTCTATTAGAGACGAAGACATTTACAATTGAAGAAAGTGACTGTTCCATGTCCTGCATAAAAAAGGCGCCTGTAGCGCAGTTGGAGGAGGTCACTGCTGTCACGTGCACGCGATACCAGGTTCTTGGTTCGAATTTCCCGCACAGGCCTACCAAGTCTTCCATCCCTCGAATTAGTACCAGACTTGTCTGAGAAGGATAGAGCGCTGACTTGTTCATCGGCTGGTCACCCAGTCACTGTCAAATCAAATGGTCAAATCGCCTCCACGACATCCCGTAGAAGTAGAATGCGTGGCGCATTATACATATGTAGGGGCCGATTAGCTCCGCCTTTTGTGCCTCATCTTTTACGAAAAAACTGGAAACATCTCTCTGGAAAAGAAAGATGGATTGGCTTATGGGGACCTTATGGCGTATGCCAGCTGGTTGTGGCTTTAAGCTTAATCATGAGCAATTATCACCGAGTTCATGGCAGTCAATCACAGTACTGGACGCGTGTAGCGCAGTCGGAGCAGGCGCCGGCTGTCGCGTGCACCCGATAACAGGTCCCTGGTTCGGATTTCCCGCCCAGGCCAACCAAGCCTTCCATCCCTCCGGGGTCGGTGAATTGACACAGACGTGTCTGGGAAGGATAAAATGCTGACTAGTTCACAGGTTGGCCACCGCAAGTCATTGTATGGCCAAATACGCATTCAAATCGCCTTCACAATATCCTGCAGAAGTAGAATGCGTGGCGCATCCCAAAAAGGGACTGAATAACGCCGTCCTTTATCCTTATCCTTTAATCACAGTATTTATGGCGCTCAGTGAAGGTGCTATGAATGAATACGCTGAGCGTCTGGATTCAGGAGACCTGCCATAGATTCGAGCAATGAGACTTCGCTTCCAGAAGATGCTACGCCTCCTAGCTCGGGACTGCGCCGCAGAGGACTTCAAATCACTTCTTGTCATCGATGACGCAGGAATAAATTTCTCGAAGAGTTCATTCGGGGTGGGCGAGCACGAGCAGTCTTCGGAGGCGACAGTCGCTGTCGCTCAGCCTCGGCCGCAGCAGCCAAGTCCAACTCTCGGCTGCCGGCCGGCGGCCTTCGACCTCAATTGGATTTCGTCAATTGTCACTCTCAGTGCTCTCCGAGGGTGTTGTGCTTTGTTCTCAGCTCACATATTCACTGACTCAGAGGTCATCTCAATTCTTCCGACCACTTCTGTCTGAGATGCTGTAATACATAGGCGGGCTCTCTCATTTGATGTTTTTTTTCAGAAAATTCAATGGTCATCTATTTTTTAAATCAAGCTTTCGGCATGTGAATGCCTCCAAATTTTTTATAAAGCTCAGTTCTTTCTACCGCTTAGCTCTGCGATGCTGTGATGCCAACGCGGCTCTTTTATTTGTTTTTTTTTTCTTCAGGAAATTCAATGGTTATCTATTTTTGTTTAAACCAAGTAATCGATACACTAAAGGTCCTCAAAAAACTCTGCTCTTTCGACCAAATCTCTCTAAGTCTCTTTTCTGGAAACTGGTTCCTATATAGCAAGAAAGTAATTTTCCTCCATTTTCCAAACAGCTATAGCTGTTTTCGAGATCCCAAAATCTTACCGACTTATGATCATTCTTGTGAATAGGCTCTGGTCGATCGTACACCGACGTCATTAGAACGACTTCACAAAAATTATCATGACTCGGTTAAACTTTCGAATTAAAAAAAGCCAATGGGTTCTTGATCAACAGAAGAAAAGCGCTTTTCAATGGTTATGAAAACAGTTTTCAAAAAAGGGGTTTTCACGCAGGGCCGTGGGCGGGGGCGAGCGCGTTAGATTTCTGGTCGATTTTTGGAAAAAATCGAGAGAAAATCGGAGGTTTTTTGGCGTTTCCAGAAAAACTTTGGAAACTAAAAAAATGTTGATTATGTGATGTATAAAATGCAGATGCATAAATTGACAACTTCCTTGTGATTAGAGAGAGTCGATTTCTCCAACAAATGATGCAAAATGCAGTAAGCTTGCAGTAATGCGAACGCTTGCTCTCTTATTTACTGTGATGCCAACGCGGGCTCTGTCTTTTGTTTTCTTCATCTTTTCTTTCTCTTTTTTTCTTTAGAACACGTAGTTTATGCATTTCTTAAATCAAGCGTTCGATACATGAATGCTCCTCAATTTAAAAAACACAGTTTTTTCGATCACTTCTCTCTGAGCTTGCAGTAATGCGAACGCTTGCTCTCTTATTTTTTTTCTAAAAAATTTATTGCTTATTCATTTTTCAAATTAAACATTCTAAAAAACATCTCAAAATTGTAAAACATGTGGAAAAAAATTCTGTCGCTTCTGAAAGAAGGGGATGTACTCTAGTGGTTCGATGATCTGTGTTTCGCGAAGCCTACGCATTTCAAAGTGCATGTTTCACAGCCAAAATATAATATTAATGAATACGAACATAAAAGTGCAGTATTAATAACTCAAAATGCAAATCCAACATTCAAAACTATTTATTTGTTTATTGCGCATGAAATACAATTGGCTAATGGACCACTGTCTCCAAGAAATTAGTTAACTTTTTTATTTACCGTTTTATTTGCGCTTCTGCATGCCGTCTCTAACTACCCCAATTTGACCCATTCTATTCTTCGGCATGTTTTTTCTCATGTTTTAACTCTTGTTCTAGTACAAAATAATCAAACAGAAAATAAAGCCAAATCGCCGTTCAGCTGGTCGCTTGTCCGTAGTGGTGAAGTTGAGTGTTGAAGGCATTTTTTCTGGAAACTGGTTTCTATATAGCAAGAAAGTAATTTTCCTCCATTTTCCAAACAGCTATGGCTTTTTTCGAAATCCCGAAATCTTACCGACTTATGATCATTCTTGTGAAGCCGTTCCTATAGGCTCTGGTCGATCATACACCGACGTCATTAGAACGACATCACAAAAATTATCATGACTCGGTTAAACTTTCGAATTAAAAAAAGCCAATGGGTTTTTGATCAACAGAAGAAAAGCGCTTCTCAATGGTTATGAAACCAGTTTTCAAAAAGGAGGTTTTCACGCAGGGCAAGCGCGTTAGATTTCTGGTCGATTTTTGGAAAAAATCGAGAGAAAATCGGAGGTTTTTTGGCGTTTCCAGAAAAACTTTGAAAACTAAAAAATGTTGATTATGTGATGTATAAATGTAGGTGCATAAACCGACAACTTCCTTGTGATTAGAGAGAGTCGATTTCTCCAACAAATGATGCAAAATCAGACACAATCATACAGGAAATCGTTTTAGAAAAATATGGCTTTGTCACTGTGTGTCAAAAAGAGTAAATTGTACCATATAAAAAGAATTTTATCCGGTACAATTTGACTTTTTAGTATTGTTTCCTTCAGAAGAAGAAAATTATGTCCGCGGCCGTTATTCGGTTACGATTCCGTCATTGATACGAATAGCTCGTCAAAAATACCTTTGGAAAAGCAATTAAGACATCCTTAATAATTAACACTTAAAAATTTTTACAGAGTGTAATTTTTTAATATTATAGAATGCCATTTTGGACGTAGATTTCGCTTCTTCAGGCAATAAAATGTGTTGTATCTATAAGATGTTGTATCTTCGGAAAATATGAAAAGTTGAACTCGTTGTCATCGTTATGATTAATTCGAAAACTGCTGGCAAAGTTTATTGTTCTTATCTGTAGAACAATCAGTACTCAAAACGTGAATTAACTGAACTTGTCTTCTTCTGTGAACGACTGTGAACGAATTTCCACAGTGTAGAAGCTACACCTGGAAAGAAGAACCTATTAAAGGGGCAAGGGTACAACAATTACATAAAAATTAGAAAAAATAACATGGATAGCAAATAAAACTGTAACGACGGCAAGTGGGGGACGCATAAAATCCGCTCCGGAAGGCTGGGTTGTAAATTTTCGGCAAAAATCGACCCCCACGCTTGATCCTGACCGAAAGGCGGGTAGCACACTGCGGCGTATGACCTCCAGGGCCGGATTCATCAACACTCATAACCGCGGATATATCGGGGTATTGGGGGTATACCCGCGATGAGGCATTCATGATAAGCCTTACTGCCTCATCGTGGGTATATCAGTGGGTAAGGGAAACTCGATGATCGTAGAAGGTATATCCGCATACCCGCGAGCATTCTGCGCCCCATTGACAAAATAACGCTCCAGTGAGATCAGCTGTTCTCGCGAGAGGCTTAGTTCTACCATGCCCTTGATTCCTTTCATGAATACAAATCGTACCAGCTACCCACTGCGGGTAGTGGGCATGGTTACCTTACGGTATCTCTACCCATACCCACCGCTTGATGAATCCTGCCCAGTTGTGATTGAGCTCAACCAAAATCTCAGTCTGTCATTGCTGCTAAATCGTACCTTAGCTGAGGTAATTTCAGGCTGGTCTCACACGATATGAGGCAGGAGCAGAATGCATGGCGCATCTCCCTAAAGTTACTTAGCAATTCTAAGCGACTTTCATCAATATGTATTCAGCAGAACGTATAAGCTGTTGCGATGTTCATAACGAAGCTACAAGAACAACGCTATCTTCGCTGAATTCTGGAAGATCACAATCTTTCGGCTGTGTGGCAGGTGATGTACAAGGCTGCGCGCTGGTTGTGTTTTCGAGGCTCGATTCTCCCCTCCTTCCGTCGTATCCATCCTCAGGGTGAGTTTATTCCACGCGCGGAAAACGTGCGTCCGTCGAGCACAGGACAACAATCCCAGCCGTAAACGAGGGCACAGGAGGGAGGGGGGGGGGGAGGGCCGGGTGTGGGTGGACGGCGGACGCGCGCTTCATCAAGTCGAGTCGACCGACGGACGTCTGCTCGCCGGAAGCCCGGAGCGGCCACCCGCGATTTTCTCGCTTCGTTGTTTTTGTTTTGCCGAAGGACACTCGTTCCCCAAACACCTCGACGTCTTGTCTCCGTCGTTCCATATGCATTTCGTGCGATGAATACAGAAGCACATCGATGCGGCACGAGCCGCTGCTGCTCATTTCTCTCCGGCAGCAAAACACTCGGATTTCCCATCACCGCGGCGATAACGCCGACAGGAATGCAATTCCTTGAATTATTCACTTCGGAAGAGCATTCATTCGAAGGTCCGCGACATTCATGACATCGTTGGCCTGGGTGATGAACAATAAGGGTAGTCTATTGCTGGAGATACTGAGATACAGAATGTCCCAAAAAACGTTTGTTTGAATGGTGACAACTTGTCTGTCAGTAGCCTTCTGAGTTTTTAAACTAGGATTTATTCATGTGTGCTTTCGCTAATTTAACATTTTTTGTTATCTATGTGGATTACACCATGGTATGAATAATTAAATAAATAGAACAAAGAATAATGGACGGCGTTACTCAATACCTTTTGGGATACGCCACGCATTCTACTTCTACGGGATGTCGTGGAGGCGAGGGCTGCGTATTTAACCTGTAAAATGAGCGTCAGTGGCGACCCGATGGACAACTCCATGTTTTATGCTTTCCAGACAAGTCCGGACCCAGTTCGACCATTAAGGATAGATTGAAGGCTTGTTGACCTGGGCGGGAAATTCGAACTAGAAACCGGGTATCGGGTGCACACGACAGCAGGTGGCTCCATCGACTGCGCTACATTCGCCAAATATACATCATCATCATCATCATCTTCTTCTTCTTCTTCTTCTTATTCTTCAGCGTTTGTCCCGCTTCATGGCGGGGTCCTCTTTTCTGGTGCCATGTCGTCATCTTACCCGATCGCGTGCCAGATCAGGGTGGACACTACTTTGAAGTCCTTGTGTAACGTATCAGCCCAGTGCTTTCCAGACACTTCAATGTTAAGGCCTATCTTACTGACGCTGTCTTCCTTTCCACGCAGAACGTGGGCGTACCATCGCAGGCGAGCTTCTCGCTTCCGGCGCGACAACGAACTTCTGTCGAGTAGCTTCGCTTCGGATGCGGTCCAGGCGCGTGACTCCAGCCGTCCAGCGCAGCATCTTCGTTTCTATTGCGCTGAGGCGACTTTCCGTTTCCTTTGTCGCAGGCCAACACTCAGCTCCGTACATCGCTACCGGCCGAACTCTGGACTCTGGGACTACTCTGTCTTCTTGACGTTCAATTTGAGTCCGAACATCGCCAGGCGGCCGCACAAAGCTTGCACCTCTCGCTCGAGTTCACCTTTGTTTCCGCAGGCGAGCATCACGTCATCAGCGTATAGCAACGTCCAAGGGACGGGCTTCTGAAGATCTCGCGTAATGGCATCAATTACGACAACAAAGAGGAGTGGGGAAAGCGCAGATCCTTGGTGCACCCCAACAGAGATAGGAAACTCCGTCGAGGTTGCTGCTGCAGCTTGCACACGACTCTTTGTACAAGAGTGTAGCATCCGCACCCACTCTACAAGTTGTTCGGGAACACGTGCCATCGTAGGGCGTACCATATAACCTCACGCGGTACGCGGTCGAAGGCCTTCTCCAAGTCGAGAAAGGAAAGATGCGCCGGTTTTTGTTTCTCGCGATACTTCTCTACCAGAAGACGGGCGGCATGTATGTGGCATCGATAGTGCCACAACCAGCCACAGACGCACTGATTGCTGGAAAGCTTGACGATTTCGCGATTTCGACTATCGACGATTCGCTCGAAGATCTTCATGCTGTGCGAAGGCAACGGAATCGGAGCAGTCTGCAGGGCTGCCCCTCTTCTTCCAAATCGCGATCGTCGTACTTTCCTGCCAAACATCAGGCATCTTCTTCTCCGCTACAACCTGGTTGAAAAACTTGGCCAGGCGCTCAGCAGGGTACCAGAACTTCGACTTCCATAAACCAGCTGGCAAGTCATCTAGACCAGTTGCCTTGAACGGTCTCATCATCCTCAGAGCCGCGTCAGTTCCCTCCACAGTGATTTTGTGGACGGGAGCGTGGATAGGAACCACAGAAGGGACGGCCGGATGAGGGAACTATTCAGTCGAAATTCCTTCAGAATAATCGCCAGATAGACATAAGATTAATTAATTAATTAATTAATCAATAACATTGCTCTAATCGTAAGGAATTCTATGCACATTTAAAAAGTAGACGTATTTTTTAAAGTCTCGCTGTATAGAAGTTTTTAGCGCAATTTTTTAAATTAAAAAGTTAACTTTGCTTCTTATACAAAACGTCTATTTGGTTTTAGCCTCGTCAACATTTGCTCGAATTGTGTTCAGTTTAAAATGAAAAGTGTCAAGTTTAAGGTAAAAATCGTAGTTTAGGGCAAAGATCGTAAAAATGTTCTTTCTTTATAAAGCAGTTAGCTTTGACGTCCCTTCTTCGGATGATCGTTTATAATGACTTACCTCCACCTTAACTCTTGGACTTTTCATGATCAAATTTTATGCACCTCAAGCTTCACGCCTATTCTTGCCACATGATCTCCTTGTGTTGTAGCGATTCAGAGACTTCTGCATACCCTTTTGTCTTGATTAGATGCTTAGTTCTCTCCTACGTGTTACCAGAACTCCAGCAGTTCAAAGATCTGTTCAGGTTTTTCTTTTCCGTTTAGCAGGATCTTGACATTTAGAGGGCATGTCTAGGTGAGACTATGGGTGGTAAGCGTTCACATCAAATTCCGAAAGAGGCTTTCAAAATGGTTCAAAATGTCAGACGATTGTAGATGGTTCCAGATGACTTTACTCTGCAGCAGCGCCTCTTTATTAAAAGCATGTTCCAGACTTCCTTGCTCAATCCAATGCATCCAAGAAGACACTCTTGGCTTCTAGTGCTAACAGATACGAAAACAACTGGTAGTAGGACTGAATTTTGAAGTTTATTTTCTTCAGAATTTGCAGAGAGTTTTTTCGAGGCCTAGGATTGTCCGGAACAAATCTGTTTATTGTTTACAAAGGATGGAAGTGCTTGTTGTGCAAAGTGAATCATTCGTAGAAAATAAACTGAACATATACGCTTCAGCAAATTGTGCAGCCCGTTAAAGAGGGCAGTGAAGTCGGCAGAAAGTGCTGTTTCCACAGTACGTTTTAAGGTATAGGATTTAGGTACCGCTTTTGGCCAGTCCAGGCAAACGTTACGATAATCTGGAGTTGAATAGTTGCCACATAAGTTATTGCTTATGTCGAACTACGCCTTCGGATAGTAGATTAGGTCGGCTTACATAGGGATACCATTTCCATTGCGTAAAGTATGTGCTTCTTGGTACGACTGCGGGCAATGCACTTGAGATGATGTCTATTTTTGCTAGTGCTGGCCATATTGAAAGCCAATGTGATATTTCACGCCTACTTTTGGATCTGGCCTATTCATTGCCTCGAAGGATAGATCTGAAGAGACACCTCTGATTATGGGATTTTTTTCGTAAAGGCTTAGTAGAAGAGGTATGGGAAGGCAAAGATTGACCATGAGATTCGGGACTACTCGATATTGCCAACAATTGCACTTCTAAGTTGTTTACTAGCTGACCCTTCTTTAGTGTTTACGTTATTCAGCTGCGGACCAGTAACACTACACATTCTCTAGAACAACTAAAGCTAAGCAAATTATTCACCTCGCACAGATGCTGTGTAGAATATGCAGAAATGTAGCCTCTCCACAGAAAGAAAAAACGAAACTGCCATGAAAACCAACCTCACGCACCCCGTGGTTGAGACTGTTTCAAATTCTGCTCTGCTGATCACAATGCTACATGCGTTTGAAATTTCGCTTCAGAAGTTAGCCGTCATATTAGGCGCGCCGCTTCCGTGACTGCACTAAGAGACTTACCTGTTACGAAATCGACTACGGTAGCTTCGATAGTCAATATACAAACGTTCTGTACCTCAAACTGCCTCCAACGATATGCCGTAAAGGTGAACTTCAAAGGGCGTGCAATTAACTTCAAATTTCGTGCTTTTCCTCTTTACTTTAAAAATGCATTGTAAAGCTTACAATATTAGCTGCGTAGAAGTAGAATGCGTGGCACACTCCTGAATAGTGGAATAACAAAAACAACTGCCATATCCCTTGCGCATTCTTTTTTAGCGGCTTTTTGGCTCTCCGCCTCTGCGAGTTCGAGCCCACTTCTTCGATAGATCACACAATTTTATTGCAGGGCAACCTCAAACTTGGGTATTTGAACTGAGAAATTTTATTTTCCATAACAAATCAATAATCGAACGATTACTACGATGGCGAGAGCATTACAAGAGAACCCAATACTTACGTGATCTATATTAGACCACGAACCATTAAAAGTGAAAAATAATGAGGAGAGTAGAAACAGTACCATTTCCTCGTTACTGCACCAGTGTCGAGTGTCGAGCCCGAGCCGTCACCGAGCTCACGTATGAGGGCATTCCATCACCGCAGATTCCGCAATCTTCAAACAAATCTTGTGAGTATACGATTTGCCACGTGGTATCTCAAACTTGGGTAATTAAACCTGAATTTTTAATTAGTATTGAATAACAATGCAACATTGGAAATATGAGCAAGAAAGAGGATGACGTAGATGGAGCTAGCTAAAGGTGCTACAACATTGGGATCGGATTCCTTTTACATTGTAACGTATTCAATATTCTTGAGATCCGATACATGATAACTAAGGAATTCATGAGAACTGCAACAAATGCAACACTGTCTCCTTTATAGAGAGAAAGAGATATTACTAGTACTATAAGCAAATTCCTTATACAAAAGAATTTATCATTACAAATAGAAATTCTTCCTCCTATTTGACTCACGATCGTGATGGCCTCCGTGACCGCACTCGTTCACTGAAGATGAATTTCCCTTCAAGTGTCCTGCTTTTTCTTTTTTACTGTTGAGAGCGTCTTGCACTATTAGCTGCGTAGAAGTCGAATGCGTGGCGCACTCCTGAATGGTGGAACAACAACAACAGCAATTGCCATGCCCTTGCGCGTTCTTTTTCAGAGTCCCCGAGTTGAAGGTCGCTGAAGTTCGGAATCAATTCGTCAGTGAGCTAATTGGTCCCCAATTCTGTCATCGACGAAGTTGCGCGGCGCCCTTTCATGCATGGTTAAAGGCCACGGGAGCAAGTTGAGGACACGCACACACACGGGCTCCGCCCGCTGGCCCGTTCGTTCGCCATCTGGAGCACACACCGTGACGTCGGCTTCATTCTCCGCTTTACTACTCTACTCATTACACCAGTAATGCCGTTACTCGCACCGGCGTATCAGTGCAGCTAATTGTGCGCGGTCGCAAATTGTTGTCTGAATGTGCCGCGCGAGCACGCCAGATGCGATCGAGTTACCACCGTGTTTGTTCAGTTGGAGCTCTCCATTTGCAATTGATCTCTGTTTTATCGAGCAATTTTTCATCTTTTGCAAAGTCGTCGTCGCATTTCTTTGATTCCATGCGATGCTAATCTTTTTGCTTAAATGTATTAGATTGGCAACTAACTGTAAGTTCGTGGACTCTCAAAAATCTTCAGCAAAAAAATATTTATTAACAGATATCAAATGACGGGCGCGTGTAGCGCAGTCGGAGGAGGCGCCGACTGTCGCCTGCACTCGATACCAGGTTCCTGGTTCGGATTTCCCGCCCAGGCCAACCAAGCCTTCCATCCATCCGGGGTCGGTGAATTGGTACCAGACTTGTCTGGGAAGGATAAGGCGTTGACTTGTTCATCGGCTGGCCACCGCAAGTCATTGTAAGGCCAAATACGCATTCAAATTGCCTCCACGACATCCCATAGAAGTAGAATGCGTGTCGCATCCCAAAAGGGATTGAGTAACGCCGTCCTTTAACCTTTATCAAATGACAATCTTTAATCAAAATAAGATCCCTTGGAATGTAGAAGCGCCTCCCGTTCATCAGATAGCTGGACTACCCCATGGCTGTAAAATTCTTCTACTTTTGAGGCCAAGAATCCATGGAGGTGCATTTTCACCTGGTCCACATTAATAGATCGTCTTCCAATCAAGAAGAGCTGCACCGAAATAAAAAGTCCGTAATCACTCAGCGCACAGTCTGCGCTGTAAGATGGATGGGTTAGACGCTTCCAGCCAAGGTCCTCGATTTTTTGAAGCGTCCGAGTAGTGAAGCGCTCTCCATTTGGTAGTGTGAAGAGGGAATTCTGGGAGATCATCAAGGGCTGTTCCAGCACTATTCAGCGTGCTTCTCTGAGCTGTTCACCAAGATTGTTAAACAGGCTTTACTTCGGCTGACGTTTCGGCGTCTTCGCCTTCTTCGGAGCCTGGAAAAGTCGAGGATATTAGTGAAACTATTCCCCCAAACGCTATTTCATCCTACAGAATAGTGTTCTCAATAATACCTGGTACATCGGTCCTTTACTCTAGCTGTCTTGAGAACACTATTCTGTAGGATGAAATGGCGTTTGGGGGAATAGTTTCACTAATATTCTCGACTTTTCCAGGCTCCGAAGAAGGCGAAGGCGCCGAAACGTCAGCCGAAGTAAAGCCTGTTTAACAATCTTGGTGAACAGCTCAGAGAAGCACGCTGAATAGTGTACTCGATATGCCAAGATTTATCGAAAGTCGGACTTGGGCGGTTGTTCCAGCACTGATGCTGAAATTTGCTCTTATGAAAATGGCGGAGGGAAGGCTGAGCTCTGCTAGAATCGGTTCAGACAGCTTTTTAGGAGCGAAATTATCTTTCAGCAAGGTAACGCCCGATCAGACATCGCAAAGAGGACGCTTTAAAAATCGACGATCTTAGCTGGGAGCATCTAACTCATCCAACTTACACACAGCCCAGGCTGAGCGCCGAGTGAGCTACCTTTTTAGCTCCCTGCAGCGCTTCCTGGTTGGAGGACGATTTATTAGTGTGAGACCTGGTAAAAATGCACCTCCAAGAACTCTTGGCCTCAAAAGCAAAGGAATTCTCCAGCTGTGGGATGAGCCAGCTAGCTGATAAATGAGAAGCAGTCCCGCATTCCAAAGGATCTCACACTGATAAAAAATTAATAATTGTTATTTCTTAATGAACATCCCAGTAGAAGGTGCTTGAGAGTTCACGAATTTAGTCACCAACCTAATATTAGGGAAAGTTTTGAGATCTTTCTTCAGTTTACTCAAGACATAATAACTCCAAATAAAACGAAAGATCAGTAATGGAGATACAGTGTAGATGTCGTTCTTTCCTTTTCCTTTAAGCTTTGAGCTGAATTGCTCCCTTTTGCGGAATCCAGGGATCGGATTCATCAACGCGCATTTCTGTGGGTATGGGAGGTATAGGGGTGGACGTACCCACGATGTGGCGTTCATGATTAACCTACCTTACCTCCTACATCGTGGGTATATCAATGGATCGAGAAAATTCGTCGATCGATCGTCGTGGGCACATGCGCATACCCACTATATTTCGCGGCCATCTACAAAAATGCGCTCACTGAGATCAGCTGTTTTCATGAGGTGACGACTGGGTATATTCTATTTTTTATTTACTTACCTTATCATCTTTTATTTGATTTGTGTTTAATATTAACTTTATGGATATTATAAACCTTATCGCTGGAAAAGCTTAGCTGTAAAGTAAAAGTTTGCATGTATTCTATATCAAGAAATGAGCGTTCAGTATCCACTACGCGACTCTGTAACTTGTTCTCGAAATGCCAAGGCATTCTAGGTTAAGGTCCTGGCCATCCTCTGGCCTTGATACTCTCCTCAACAACGTCTTTCAAATATTGGTGTCTTTGAGCGTCCTTACCTACCTTTTGAGGCCTATTGTGGCCTATTTCTGCAATTGCACTAAATATTTTCCTGGACGTCTGTTAGCGCTCCTCTACCTTATCCTTGATTCTTCGTTTGGTGGAGAGGTAAAAAGAACGAAACCTCGCAAGGCATACGTCCGACTACTCTTGGCAACGAGCTCAATTCGTTCCCACTGGGTCAGAACTTAGCCGTGTAGCGCTACCGCTGCACCCCGGAAGCGAATAGCCAAGCCTCCAACGTGGTAACCGGTACAGCAGCTTTGATCTCAAAGTTACCACAACGCGTATTGATGAATCGTGGTATCAGTGGGTTCGGTGGTACATTTCACCGTTACTGGCCAGTAAGCCGTTGATGAATCTGCTCCGGGCGTGAATGGCAGGGCGGCCCAAGGATGGAAGTGAAGAAGAAGGCGCTTGGAGTTCTGTCGGTCACACATTGTTAAGATGATCGTATCTGACGATAGTGGTAAAGAATGGCATCCCCACTTCCGGATGTAACCTATCGATCCTTCAGCTGTTCCGCCATTTTATACATTTCTTTATTTTATCGCGTTCCCGCGGTGCAATGATCCAAATTGGCTAAATAAGAGATATAGGACGGTGTTACTCAATACATTTTGGGATGCGCCACAGATTTTATGGGTTGTCGTGGAGAACAGGTCAACGCTTTATCCCTGCCAGAGAAGTCTGGAACCAATTCACTGACCTTGGTTGGCCTAGGCGGAAAATCCGAAGCAGGAACGCTTAGGAATGTAAAGGAATGTGTCGGGCGCACGCGACAGCCCGCACCTCCTCCGATTGCTCTACACCCGCCCGTCATCCTCATACAGATCAATCAAATCATCAATTTTTAATCCTGAATATTTTAGTAGTATTATTATTATTTGCGGACGTTTTCGAGCTGATTTTTTCGTCGAATGGGACACTTTTCAAATCAAATTGGACACTTTTCGCGTCAAATTGGATTCTTTTCTAAGCTAGCCTAAGACCTTTGAAATCAAAGCGAACCCTTCCAAATCGAAATGACCTTTAGACAGATCAAACTCAGACTGATAGACTCACTAAGATGGTTAGAATATTTTTTGTTCAAGGAAAACTCAAAATAGCGTTTTTTGAAATTTTTTACATTAACCGCCGAATGAGTGAAATAATTTTATAAAATTTTTATTTTTTTAAGAAAAAAATAATAAATTAAAATTTATGTTAAGCTGCAGCAAGACCGCAATCATGTTCTCATCAAAAGAGTGGATCGCGCCGTGCATTCAACGCAACGTTTACTTGATTGATAGCGTAAACACTGCGGCCTGAATGAGTTTTATAATTTTATTCTATTTACTGCTTACATGTTTACCTGAAAGTTGTGTGTTTTGTGTTTTTTACAATTGTTTGTGTTGCACCGCTTGTAGGTGTGAAACTTCAGGCAAACAGAAATTTTGCTATCAATTGGATGAAAATCGCAAAGTTTCGGACGGGCATGGCGCAGTCCCTGTTTTGGAAATATAAAATGGCCTCCTTCCTGTTCTTCAAAACCAGCTTTAATTCGGTAAGAATACCCAAGTAATGCAGCTGTCGAACCAAGATCACTATAGATCCTTTATTCCGGCTAACGTTTCGGCGTAACCGCCTTCTTCAGAGCCTCAAACTTGGGTAATTAAACCTAAGCTTTAATTCACTGTTTTTCTTGAAAAATAAAATTTTAAAAAAATTTCAAACAAACTGCTCTCTTATTGGGAGCTAAATTAAAATTTTAAAGAAAGTTATACTACAATTTTTCTTGAACAAAAATTATTCTCACATTTTTAGAGAGTCTCTAGTTTAATGTAGAAGAAGTTCATTTTGATCTGAAAGAGCTCTCTTTGATTTGAAAGTCTTAGGTTAGCTTAGAAGAGTGTCCAATTTGATGTGAAAAGTGTCCAATTTGATTTGAAGTATCCAATTCGATGTCAAAATGGTATATTTGTCGAATATCTTTCGGAGGTTCTTAAGTTGTCTAAAGATGAGCCACGCATTCCATATTTCCTGTTCGTTTGTCGTGATTGTCGTAGACGTGGAAATCTTGAGGAATATCGAGCAATAACACTAATTAGATTCCAGCACTGATTGCTCCGAACCCAATTCGGGTCGCCGCCTCTAGAGACCGCACAGCATGGAATAAATCCATCCTACTTTTGCGTCCGAATAGCATGCCGAAGGTCGCCTTCTTTAAAGGCCTGGTTGCCAGAGGATTCGTCGTCTGGCTAGGAATTGGGTGGACGGTTACGCCGCGTGGGGTGGCCGTTGATCCATGCCATTACCCGCTGCATTTCTTGCCTAATCCCGGCATCTGCTAAGCATCGGCGGTCGCTTTCAGGGCCTTTTAAGGGTTGGCAAGAAGCGGAAGCGTGGAGGTCTACGCCTCGATGGAAGTCATATGTTCTGTTGAACTTATAGGATCTCAATTTTCGAATTACCGTGGACCCTGTACGAAGTCTACTTAACGTCTTCTGAACAAGCACTGCCAGAGGGACACGAGGAAGAAGAACGCCGGACGTGCTTCGAGAAAAGGGGAACTTCTGCTGTCTGAATATGTACTACAGAGTACCCTAGTGTGTGACTAGAAAACCACCGCTTTGTTTGCATAAAGGTATTCATTCAGCTTCCTTCGCTGTACCAACCAGGGGCGCGCATTCAACCGTTACGACTTAAAGAATTTTAGGAATTAACATCATTTTCCATGAAAATCTAGTTTAGCGACTTCAGTCGTATTTCCTTTCGTCCCGCTGATCATCGAGTTGCTCGAGCGTACGTCAGCAGCGTCTCTATTCGTTCCTGTCGCGTGCCAGAGTGCTCCAATGGATCCTCCTCCCCTCGCTCGAGGTACACGAAGAGCGTTATAGCGGTCGTTCAGGGCTTCTGGTGTTTTCTTGACATCCCGCAGAATCCAGTCGGTGTTTGGTGGCCGGCCTACCTAACTTTCGACGGCTTGGCTCACACGACAGCGATTATGTTCCTCGAGTTTAACGATTTAGCTGGAATTTTCAGAAATTTAGCGGAATCTTTAACGGACTTTCTTCTCAATAAGTTTATCTTTTTCTTCACTTTTTTAGTCCTCACTAAGGTTGCAGACCTCACCCTTTCCTCACACTCCATCAGGATAGCTCCTGAAAACTATTGAATTCGGCAGGAATTAAGCAGTAACAGTCCGTTCTAGCTCAGCCGTCAATATCCTGTCGCGCTCTAATGTCAATCTGTCTGGGTTTGGCCAAGGGACTTCTACGCTACCTTTATCAAAAGTTAAATTTCCGTAAAAAGTAGGCTTTTATGGTATTTTTATTATTTCCTTAAGTATTTAGTGGGGATGTGCAGCGCAGTCGGAGGAGATGCCGGCTGTCGCATGCACCCCATACCATGTTCCTGGTTCGGATTTCCCCCGCAGGTCAACCAAGCCTTCCATCCGTGCATGGTCGGTGGATGGGTAGCAGGCTCGACTGGGAAGGATAAAGCGCTGACTTGTTCATCGGCTGGCCACCGCAAGTCATCTTATGGCCAAATACCCATTCAAATCGCCTCCACGACTGCCCTAGAAATAGAATGCGTGGCGCATCCCAAAAAGGATTGACCTTTATCCTTAAATAACAGTTTGCCGATAATTATATTCTTTACTAGCATGATCCTGGCGAACACATCCCCGGCCGTATAATTTACCGTATCATTTAGGCGCGCGTTGGCGATGGAGCGCGAAATCCTCCATTCCTAGCATTGCACAAACGAACCTCTCCTCGCCCAGGGAATTCGGATCTGGGCTCGAAGAGCGCAGAACCAGGCTAGGGAAGGGACTCCTGTGTGGGTGCCACCCAAGCTGCTCGTGTGGGAACTACTTTCGTCGCCCAGGAGGAGTCCGCCGCGGGGTTCTGCGCTCTTCGAGCGGCGAAACACATAAAAATGAGCAAAAAATGCCTCAGACTTGCGTACACGTCGAAGCACCATAAATCCCACGTAGTCGGCTAAAATGCAAGCATGCCACAACGCAGGAGAACCGAACCTCCCACCTCCCTCTCATGAAGCGACGCCACTACCCACTGCACCGCAGTTCTCTTGGTGGGCGCACAAGAGATCGGTTGAATGTCAAGGTGGACGCCGACGCGCGATCTCTAAGCAAGGAGGGCGCAAACAGCTTTCTATCACAGTTTCCGCGCTCCATCGTTAACCGGTATACGGTAACCATTCGGGGTGCTTTCGTCAGAATCGTTTTGCTGTATTTTTTAGGAAAATCGTGCGATTTAACTATTTAAAATTTAACGAAAATTTTCATTAAAAAAATTGTTTAGAAAATTCAATGGCTAGAACTTTGTGTGCACCCCTGGTACCGAACGATGACGTCCCCTAGGCAATCGCATCTAGAATGCCTAAAATAGAGCGTGCTAATCGGCCTGTTAGTCGCACGTCTACTCGTATCACTTGAAGGCTAGCCGAGCGGGTCATTAGGATTCGTAGGCGTTTTTGTCCGTGCGGCGCGATTTCCGACGAACGATTTTGCCGTCGGAACGATATGGAGCGTCGATTTTAAGCGTTCGGCTTGACGTCCTGTCATCAGCTCTTCGTCCGTCGCCCTAGCCTTCACGGTGAGCGGTGAGGGGATTTGGATAGATGTTCGTGTACTTCTTTTAGCGATGCTACAATTTTTGCATGGCGATGTTGTGTTCCGATAGTATTGTATTTTGTTTTGTTTATGGCACGTTATTCAGTTAACGTAGACTCCAGCGGTTCTCGTTTGTCTTCCTGATTGTGTACCTGCTCCACATTGTCGTTAATCAACTCGTTCGCATGCAGCGTTCGCTTGATAATTGAGAAACATTAATTCCCGTCCAATGGCTAGTGTGTGATTTTCTGCGTATTATTTTTGAATTTGTGTTAAGCATTTTTGCTGAATCTAGAGGCGGCATGAAAAACCTCTATCTTATCTATGACAGAATGGGTTTCTCGTGCAAATTCTTGAAGAATGGACAGCAGAGGAGCACATTTAACGGTTAAAGAATAAACGATTTTAAGGAATTAACGGCATTTTTCGCTAAAATCTGACATTTCAGAAATTTATCAGAATTTATTTATTTATTTATTATTTGAAACCAATCCAATCAAGAGCATATAAAACCATAGAGAACAGAATCAACAATATCAGAGATTGGACGTAATGAACTGAAAATAGGGAAAGAGCTTAAAGTGCTGAAAAGCGCCCAGAACTTTGTGTGCACCCCTGATGGACAGCTCTGAATACAGTAATCCTAATATCCACGTAAGACTGGAGCTCAAATCAAGTCGTATTTTCGTGGCCTGTAGGCGATTGCTGAGGAAGACTCTCTCTCTCTACTAAGAGCACACGTTAAGAATTTCAATTACAGCTAAGTGTGTTACCACCTGCCTCGACCTTTATTGCTTTTTCGTCTGTTTTAGAGGAGTATTATGTCAATGTGTCAAGTATTATGTTTATTGCATTAGTTTCTCTGCGTACTTGCTATTCCAAAGCAGCTGGCCTTGTTAAAACTTAGATTCACAGCACCTGCAGATTTTTTTATTTTCTTAGAATATATAACTTTGACAGTAATATGTACATCTCGGAAGGATTGACAGAAATCAACGCCATCTGTTCTCAAAATCTTTATTTTCATCTTTTGGATCTGAAAGATACTATTCATACTCATTTGTTTTCTCCTATGCTAACCAGGTTTGTTATAAAATTATTTATTATTACGGCCGACGTTTCGACTAGCTCGTCTTCTTCAAGGCCCTAAAGAAGCTCGAAACTTCTTCATCTGCGAAGCCATTTGGGTCAGAAACACCGGCTCCCCCTTGCTTAGTATCAACCAGTCCCAGGAAAGTCAGGTAGAGAACCCAAATCTAGTGAGCTAACTCACCGGTATTCCTCCAGTGCAGGAAGACCGGTGAGTTAGCTCACTAGATTTGGGTTCTCTACCTGACTTTCCTGGGACTGGTTGATACTAAGCAAGGGGGGAGCCGGTGTTTCTGACCCAAATGGCTTCGCGGATGAAGAAGTTTCGAGCTTCTTTCAGGCCTTGAAGAAGACGAGCTAGTCGAAACGTCGGCCGTAATAATAAATAATTTTATAACAAACTTGGTTAGCATAGGAGAAAACAAATGATAAGATAATGCCCAGCTTTCAAGAACGTCGAACTTGGAATTTACTATTCTTACTATTTTTCGTTTAGTTTTTAGTTTTAGTTTTTCGAAGACATAGTAACTGCTCTAGACATGTTAACATATCATATTATTCCGACCGACTGAGTATGCTAAATCTGCAAAGTTTACAATGCAGAAGGGCGATTGCTGATCTCGTTTTCGGTTTTCGTATACTTCACAGGGAGATTCGTTCTAGCCATAGTAAGTACTGGGTTTTCAGGCCGTGTAGCGAGCAATTGGTAGTTTTACGATTCACTGTAAACATCCAACAAGTAGATGTCGTGGAAAAATCTTTACCTCACTATTTTGTCGTGTTGCTAGTTGATTCCAGCGCATTCCAGCAGAAACTCGTTGTGCCGAGAATAGTCAGATCTTCAAAGCAAGGTTGGAAAAGCTTTATATTTCGCAAATTCTAGGA
Source organism: Heligmosomoides polygyrus bakeri (assembly GCA_947359475.1). NCBI lineage: Eukaryota > Metazoa > Nematoda > Chromadorea > Rhabditida > Heligmosomidae > Heligmosomoides > Heligmosomoides polygyrus. The sequence goes on along the minus strand of OX375868.1, from coordinate 94,786,814 downwards.
AATAATAATGTCTAATGATGAGATCTTTGTTTACAGCCAATTTCACCTTCCTCCTTACTATACCTCATCAAAGAAAATCAGCCGGCCCCACTCATCATCTAGCACTTCGAGTCTTCAAGAAAATAACGGTAGTTCAATGAAGCAGTAGATTTCTAAGAATAGAGTTCTCAATCATGATTTTTAACTAAATGAGTGTTTTTCTAAATAATAATTCTCACAGCGTAGGCGGGTTCCTTGTCTTATGGTTGAAGTATATGTATGTGTCTGTGTAAAAGCGGCGTCAGCAAGAGTAGTCCCTGGTTGCAATTAATATTTTTTATACATTTTTTCTTGATTTTGTTCAACTCAAATGATTCTCATTCTCCGTACCGACGTCTTTCGTTCGTGTGTTTCAATATGCGCAACTCCCTTCTATCCTACCTCCTGAGGTGCCTACCAGTTTAGAGAGGCCTTTGAGATATAGGGCCCGCCTTGGGGTCGTGTACTTAGAAGGTCGCAGACTTGGCGCATCTTATAATTTCATGCAAGACGTCCTCGCGGAAAGAATTTTACATACGTTTTATGTTCTTTTAGCGATTTTTACAGCCTTTGCAAATTATTTTTTCTTCCACTATATGAAACAAATGCGGGCTACCTATCAACAAACCTGTTTTCCATTTACAGTGAACCAGGTAATGAACTGTAATGAACTTACAACGATCTCAGTTTATCTAATTTCAAACTGGAGCTCCCACATTACTCTCAAATGGATAGAAAAACACTCAAACCGAATACATGTCATGTGATCTGGCTTCATCCACAGTACGTGTTTTGTTTATCATTTATGGCGCACAGTTTGTGCAAAGCTGTCCCAATATTCAGCATCAGCATAACTTCTGTGTTCTCAAGAACCTTTGAAAAAATTGTAAAAAGACATATACTGCAGCATATCGAGAATAAGGACATCATTTCTAAGGAACAGTTTGGATTTATGAAAGAGCGTTCAGTGGAGACTGCAGTTCTCAGTTCACTAAATGATTGGACAAAAGCTATGGAAAACAAAAATTGACCTGATGTTGTCTATTTTGACTTCTCCAAGGCTTTTGATAAGGTTCCCTGGAAAAATTATTATTCAAATTGGCAAGGGTTGGTATTCACCCTATGATTGTGGACTGGACCAGAAACTTTCTCTCAGAAAGGACGTATCAGGTCAAAGTGGAAAGGAATTATTCCTCGATCTATCCAGCTTCTAGTGGGGTACCACAGGGCGGAGTTCTATCATCGGTCTTTTTTTGTTGTACACCTATGAGCTTCCTGACGCTGTATCCAGATTTGGAGTTTCATGTAAAATGTACGCCGACGACGAAAAAATTTACAAAGAGGTTGACAAACCTGCGATATCCAATGAAGTTCAAGAAGCCATCAATTTATTGAAAAATGGGCAGAAAACTGGGAGCTTCCTCTTGCAGTCTAAGCACCAGACTTACTCTCCAATCTATAGGCTTAAGGGCATTAACCTGGAGCAGGTTACGGAAGCTAAGGACTTATCGTTAGGCATTCCCATATCTAGTGACCTCACTTTTGGGGCGCACTACGAAACGCTGGTAAACAAAGCTAACTATCAGACTTATAACCTGTTCAAGGTACTGAAGACAAACGATCCTAAGGCTCTCTCACGTGCCTACATATGCTATGTGAGACCCATCATGGAATTTGCCACCACTGTGTTTAATCCCTGTCAAACGAAATTTATTAAGCTCCTTGAAAGCGCCCAAAACAACTAAACGAGAAAGCTGTTTATGAGGTGCTTTAGAATGGGATATGCCGACATTCCCAATGGTGCTGATACGGCTAGACGACTGGGTTTACCCTCCCTATGCAGTAGGCGGAAGATAACGGACCTGATCATGCTATTTAAAATTATAACTAGGAAGCTTTCAATAGACCCTACAGAGTTGTTTGGTGTGCCACTGACTAGAAATCGGATAGGAAGACTTAGGTTGTATCCCAGAGTAGTTAGGTCTGAAGTTAGGTCGAACTTCCTCACGTATCGAAATCTTAAGGAGCTCAACCTATTTCTAGGTGATGATGAAAATGTTATTAACATGTCAACATTTCGTTTCAGACACCTTGTTGCTCGTAAAAACTTTTTGTAGATGGTGATGTGTCGTTGTAAATTTCTAGAATTTCTCATGCTATTTTCGATCGTTTTCATACTCGTATGATGATTTTGTAACCCACGCTTGAATAAATAAAATAAAAAAATAAAAAAATAATTAAAATAAATATTGTACCGCATCTAATAAATGCTAATTTTAATTCAGAAGAGTTTAGTGCAGACGGTAGAAGGGCCGACCCAACTCTGATGGTTCCTTGGTTTCCGTCTAGTCCACCCAAGCTTTCCATTAATGAATAGGTGCCAGAATTGGAAAGAAAAAATACTGATTTGTTCATATGATGGCCACGACAAGTCATTGAAGAGGCCAAACACGCTTTTAACTGCTTTCGCGACATTGGGAAGAGGTTAAGTTCGTGGCCCATCTCTGGAAGTGAATTAATTAGCTCCACCTTTCACACTTTATCTCAACCGTATGCGCCTTTCGCTCCACGGACATGCTCTCGCGGCGCTAACGTCGATTTTGAACGAAAACATCGCGCATCCACAATCTGTAAATCAGAAAAAAATACTTAAAGTTTCGCAAAATTTTCTTCCTTTTCTTCTCTGAATAATGTTTAAAAATTTTAAGTAAACCCAATTTCACGCTATTCCGAAATTTATTTGTCATATCAAATTTCGTATAATTAAAAGTTGAAGTCGAATTTATATAGTTAATGTCTAATTGCACTAAGGTTTCATTGGGCTTGTTTCTTTTTGTTTCTTTCGTTGCTTAGTCACCCAGCTCTTCGTACCTAACTTAGCGTGTTACTGTTTCAATCTTACCGCATGTGATTATGATCCGTGCCTTGTAATCATACTCTATAATAATCCGCTAAGCGATGAGTCACACTATCGATCGGCGATGAGTCATAAAATAGGGGAAATTACGGGCACAAATTAAGGCAAGAAATTAGCGGAAAATACCAAGACGGCTTCTACGCGCCTGGCGACTCAGTAGACGAGCAGAACATGTCGGCGACCGTGCCTGGAGACTCGGTAGACGTGCCGAACACGTCGGCAACCGTGCCAGGCGATGCAGTAGACGTGCCGATCGAACACGTCGGCAACCGTGCATGGCGAGCCGTAGACGTACCGAACACGTCGGCGACCGTGCATGGTGAGCCATAGACGTGCCGAACACGTCGGCAACCGTGCCAGGCGATGCAGTAGACGTGCCGATCGAACACGTCGGCAACCGTGCATGGCGAGCCGTAGACGTACCGAACACGTCGGCGACCGTGCATGGTGAGCCATAGACGTGCCGAAGACGTCGGCAACCGTGCCTGGGCATTTAGATGATCAGCGACGGAAGACCTTCACAGCAGGGGAGACAATCGATATCGATCGATATCGTCGATTTTTTGCGGATGTCGTTCAAGCGGCACGAAACTTCAGCGCTGGGCTAATCGAGGTCGCTGAACACGAATCGGAATCGACCAGTCGATATCGATCAACGTTATCGGTTTTCTGTGGGTGTCGTTCAAGCGGCACGGAACTTCAGCCCTGGGGCTAATCGAGGTCCTGACAGGTGGTTGCCTCCCAGATTTAACCGATCGGGGTGGAGATGGGGGGGGGGGGGCTGGGACACGCCGGTGGTTTTCTTCCAGATTTGACCGATCGGGGTGGGGAGGGGGTGGGAGACACGCGGGTATTATGGCCGAAGGAGTGCTCCACATCAGGTGGAAAGTTTCAACGTGGAGGCCAGTATCGATCGATATTATCGATCGCCTGACCGGTGGTTTTCTCTCAGATTTAACCGATCGGGGTGGGGCGGGGGTGGGAGACACGCGCGTACTATGGCCGAAGGAGTGCTCCACAACAGTCTGAGGACGAAAGCACTGATTAACGCAAATAAATTACGTTTCTGAACTGTCTGAAGATAGTGCTGACGTTGAAGAGATGTTGAGGATGGAGGGAGGGAGAGCTGGACGGCTTCATATCGAAGAACTACTCACCTGATCTTAAAGAAGGTAAACCAAGGTTCGAAATTACTAAGGTTTTCAAATACCTCTTTTCACTGCTAAGGTGACGAGAAGGCTGCACAAGCAGAGCAGCTGCTTGAAGTGAGAGAGTAAGATCTTGGTTAGGGACTCTCTAAGGTCGCGCGAAGCACTTGTAAATAAATAGATAAATAAATAAGTATAGTTATTTTATTATAAGAAAAGCTTCGACAAAATAAGAAAATATTTATGTTGTAAGCCGCTGAAGGCAGAGTAGCCAATTCCTACACTATTTCTGACCGTTTTAGCGCAGCTGGAGGAGGCGCCGACTACTGTACCGTCTCTAAACGTTCAGCCGATTCGTCAAAAGCGCCTTTTTCGTGTCGCATCGTGATAACTTTCTTCAAAGTAAAAACTTTTTCACAAAACGTTGCAAAGGCTCTTAGCATTATCCTAGCTATCATTTGGCCGGCGACGGTCATTCAAAATCAGGGGAAAGCCTTGAAAGCAGCACCTAAATTAAGAAGACCCTACAGCGCTTTGACCTGAGTCACTACCGTCACCGCGCTTCACCTAATTATGATCCCTATCACAAATGCTGCTAGCCAGTCGCATTTTGAAATCTTTAAATATAATCAAATTTTATTTTTTGTCGTTTACGTTCTTCATCATGCTACGGCAATTCATTTGAAACCAAATTTGGATGGAAGATATCCATTTCGGGTCTGCTGCTGCTTCAATATCGCCGACTACGATTATTGCAACGAAGAATTTTCAGTCTAAAGCAATGGTTGTAGCTTGATCTCTAATCATTTTAGATGTGATAAAAATAACATGTGGAATTCACACCTCCAGTTATTTTTCTTTTATTTTTCGGTTAATTTTAAGCTTTTGCTAACTGTCAAAGCTGCAAGTAAGCGAACGTTGTATAGGCGAATCCCCGACTTTAGGCATGAATATCTAAGCACAGAGCGGGTGCATTAGTCTAAGAATGTGCTTGCTAGCTAAACACATTGTAGAGGCCCCACGAGTCAAATATCGAGAAGCTAAGAAAACAAATGACAGAATTCCAGCTGGATGTCTTCCTTCAAGAGTGTGACTGAGCTTTCGCAGTGTTTTCTGCTCAGTCTTTGCAGAATGAAAGCTGGCCAACAGGGATTGTCACTCTATGATTTTTCACATGGCGTTTTCAATTTTTTTCAATTTTTGTCTTTGGTACATGTCGCAAAGGTGAGCAGCATTGGTAGGTGGGAGCCAATAATAGCCTGCAGAGCACATACGAAAGACATGCAGCCGATCAGGGTACCGACTGTAAACGCTCTCTCCGAATGCCACGTCTTTTCATGGAGGTCTGATTGCATGGGGCGTTCCCATCCTTCAATGCTGCCCGTCTTCACGACATATATCCTTCCCCCTCCGGGGACGGAAATTCGGTGGCAGGCTTGTTTGGGAAGGATAGAACACCGATTTGTTCATCGACCAGCCACCACAAGTCATTGTATGTATGGGCCGAACAGGATTTCAACTGCTTTCACATCGTCTCCTAGAAGCAGAATGCGCGGCGCATTCCAGAGAAAAAGATTTGCTAACGCCAGATCTTATTCTTATTTGAGGCTCGTGAAGCGCAGTCAGAGGAGGTGCCGTCTATCGCGTGCACACGATACCGGGTCTCTGGTTCGGATTTCTCGCTCGGGCCACTCAAGCCTCCCATCCATCCGTGGTCGTGGTATCAGACTTGTCTGGGAAGGATAATATGCTGTCTTGTTCATGGGCTAGCCACGCAGGTCATTGTATGACTAAATAAGGACTCAGATCGTCTCCACGACATCCCGTGGGAGTATAAAGCGTGGGACATCCCAAAAGGGCACCGTCGTTTATTCTTTATATCTTATTTCCTTTATCATTAATTTTAAGGAACAAACTAATTTAACAACCTAATACAAAAGACTTGTCGAACGGTTTCTTTTGGGCGTGTCATAGAAATTTATCGTTTCATATTCTTCACCGTGTAGCTTTTTCATAGATATTCTTGCCTTCGCTAGGTTCTCTTACCAGTTTGTTTCCTTTGTTGCATGGATTTTCACTTATAAAATTAATTAATAAAATATATTTCTGCACTAGCCTTTACTCCTCGTGGTCACACATGTTGTCGAACTTCACGTTTCTTGATGCTCTTCTCGTGTTTTGTTGCGCATCTGCTGTTGCTGACTCAAATCGAATTGCGCTGATTGAATTGTCGCGTTTCCCTATGTCCAGTGTGTTCTTTATGTTGACGCTTTTTCAGGCGATATGTGACAATGAGATCGCCCTGGGTCTATCTCTTACTGCTGCTGCTCATCAAATTACAGCACGCCTTTGCCATTAAGTGCTACTCGTGTGCGAACGAGTTCATCGTCTGGGTGCGTTTTAACATTTTTCGAAAATTTTCTGATTTCTGCTTCGTCGATCTTGCTGGTTGAAGATGAGATCGTCTTTTTGAAAGTTTTTTTTATACTTCTTAAAAATTTGGAGCAATACGTCTAACAGTCCATACTGAGAAAGCTTAAACTGAGAGGGTAGCGAGGAAGGTCAAGTGACCATGGAGATTCTCAACGCGACCTATTTTTTGTAACGAATTAAATGGCACTGGCTCGCGCCATTTTTTGGCGCGTCTTTACGCGTTTGATCAAGAACAAACCGTAACATGTGGCATATCATTTAGAAGCGCAAACTTTGCTCTACCGGCGAGTACCAAATTTTCTATGTAAAAGAGGGAAAACTTTAGAGTTTTATTGACTTTTTTGCAGATGGACAAAAGGGTAATCCGAGGCATTTACTTGTATGAATTCAAGCTGGGCACAACAGCTAAGGTGGCGGACGAGAAGATCAACGCCGCATTCGGTCAAGGATGTTCCACAATTCGGACGGCGTATCGTTGGTATCAGAAGTTCCGAATGGAGATGAGAGCTTGGAAGAACATGAAGGTCGTGGGAGGCATAGTGATGTTGATGAGGACAAGCTGAGAGATGTGGTAGAGGAGGATCCACACAAAGGTACCAGGGAGATAGCGAAGGTTCTTGGCGTCAGTCACAACACAGCTGCCCGGCATCTGAAGGAAATTGGAAAGACCAAAAAGCTGGAAAGATGGGTGCCTCACGAGCTGTCTGAGGAGCAAAGAAACCCACGATATGAGATCTCGTCCGCACTGCTTCTACGGAACGAAACGGACCCATTCCTTGATCGCACCGTAACCTGTGACGAGAAATGGATAATGTACGACAACAGGCGACGATCGGCACAGTGGGTGGACAGCGATGAGAGCCCCAAGGTTTTTGCGAAGCCGGAATTGCACCAAAAGAAAGTAATGGTGACAGTATGGTGGAGTTCGCTGGGAATTATTCACCACAGCTTCCTCCCTCCCGGTGAATCCATCACGGCAGAGAAGTACTGCATTGAAATTGAAGAAATGATGAAAATGTTGAGGGATATCCGGCCGGCCTTGGTAAACCGAAGGCGAGTTCTCCTTCTGCACGACAATGCTCGCCCCCATGTAGCACGAATGACGTTGCAGAAATTGAATGAGCTGAGCATTGAAACTCTACCACATCCTCCGTTTTCTCCCGACCTCTCTCCAACAGACTACCATTTCTTCAAGCATCTTGGCGACTTCTTGGTAGGGAAAATATTCAAATACCAACAGGATGCCGAAAGTGCCTTCGAAGATTTCGTCAATTCCAGAACTTCTGATTTTTAAGCTACTGGGGCAAAGAAGCACGCGTCACGTTGGCAAAGATGTGTAGAATCAGAAGGTTTTTATTTCGATTAATAGACTTGCCTACAAGCCGAGATATTAACTGTTGAAGTTTACAGTAGTTCAGTGCCATTTATTTCATTATTTCATTACAACCTAATACATAGGATTTTAGGCCTGTCTGAGAAACACCGTAGCGGTTTCCAAATTTCCTACGGACATCTGGTTAGATCAAAAATGGCAAAGAAAACTGCAGCGCTTCAGTGCGGACTGATAACGCGAACTATTCGCCTGGAATACCCTTGCCGTGCTCACAAATAATCCTTCAAAAGGTTCGGAGCAAAAATAATTGCTAGAATAAATTATGATATGACAAATTTCTATTAGGTTGTTAGGAAAGTTTCCGCCATTTTTTGAATGCGCTTTTCTTCTCACTAACTCTACCTTATAGCATCATATCTTTTGTTCACATAAAGAGATCAGGTATGTGTAAGTTTACTATTATTGCTAGCTGCTCACTCTCGCGCAACTCCTTCTAGAAAAATGGAGCTTTCAAAGGTGTACATCTGAGGTCTCTTATTGTATGAGTTCAAGTTTGGTGAATCAGCTGCAGCTTCCTGCCGTCCGATCCCATTGCACGAGAATGGTTCGCACCCTTTCGCAATGGTGAGCTTAACCTTCAAGATTCCCTCAGGTCAGGACGTGAATCCGATGCCGGCAACGACCTATTGCGACAGCTGGCGGAGTCGGACCTACGGAGGACTACTCGCGAACTTCACAGGACTTGGGGTGCACTACACCATCATCGTCAGGCACCTACATCAACTGGAGAAGGTGCACAAGTTGGCACAGTGGGTTCCCCAACGCGACCGCTAGCGATGTGCTGAGGTGGCCACTCAATTGCTCTCGTAAAGCGCACGGCTAGTTGGCTGAAGTCCATCATCACAGGGGATGAGGAGTGGTGCCCGTATGTCAACATCAAGAGGAGCAGACACTGGGTTGACAGATTAGGAGAGAAAATGCCCGAACCGCGCCGCGTCTATTTCGGTGCGAGAAGATGTCCGCAACCAGGGGAAAATGCCCGCAACCAGGGGAAAATGCTCGCAGCCAGGGGAGAAAATGTCCACAGCCGGGGGAGAAAATATCTGTGGCCACTGAACGGCTTTCGATAGGGTCCTCTACAACAACCACTACAACAAAACACATGGTAATCACGTGGACAGGAATACGGTATTTTTCTCATGCCGTCGAGTAAAGGGCATGAGAAATCGTGGGCGTAGCAACTGAAACTGTGGCACCATCACTTGGATTCCCTAACAGACTTCATGGCCTTACCGTGATAGAGAAGCTTTGGAGAATACGAGGAAAGACTCTCGTTGCACAGTTAACAGGCATGCTCAACAGTGAAATTAGTATGTACCAACGGTGTTTTATGTGAAATGAACACTTGAAAACACTGAAAAGAGCTTTTGCCCGGATCTCAATTTCTAGCACGTAAAACTAGAATACAAGCACATCAACGGAACCTGGTAACTTAGAATTACTTTCGAAGCATTGAGCTGCGGAGCTGTAGGCCATCTCAACTTTTGAGTTTGTTTTTAAGCCACATGAACTCCACATGGAGTGAACAGTAAGGTACATGCACTTACTGTGAGGGACTTGCAGGGAAGCGATCGAAGGATTGATTCCTGTTTTATGGTTTAACCATTGCTAGTGGCGTTTTCTGCATTTTTATCAATGTTCAGTGCATTTTGATCTCGGTGGGGTCCGGTGTTCGCTTGGTTTCAGACGGTTATGCAGATCAACAGGCCTGCCTGGTTCTCAGCTCTGATCAGTAAAAGAAGAAGATGAATTAGGCATTTATTCATTTATTCAATGCACTGGAGTGAGCAGGGACATTGTCAAACAGCAATTGTGTGAAGAGGCAGAGTCAGGTTTAAAAAAACACAGCTAAAATGTGCAACCCAAATGGATAGTTTCTAAATTTCTGCTTGAATTTTTAACGTTGCTGCCACAATCTGCTTTTATTCTCTGGTTCTTTTTTAGTCGTATGACCTATTTTATTTGTTTTGTTATCTCACATGTAAAGCGTGTCCCTGAGATGTAGCTAAATAAATAATTGTGTAAAGCGAGCTGTTTTCAACTAACTAAACATGGTGAAAAACAGTAAACACATAGGCATGTTTATTGATTCAGGATAAGTTAATTCATACATTCCTTTGTACATTCATCAATTATTTACAACAAAAACAAAATGCAAAGATACAAAACAAAAAGAGGTTCCTACATTCATCAATTATTTACACGTCTTGTTGGAAAAAGATTCTGCTATTGAATCCTCTTCAAGCATCCATTATATCAGCAGTGATGACGATGACCGAAACCACCCAGATGATGTACGATCTCGTGTACGATGCCGTGGTGGTGCTGTTGGTGTTGATGAGCTCCGTGCAGGTGGTGGCGGTTGTCCATGATCAAAGGAGGCGGCTGGTAGGCATCAGCAGTTGGAGGCGGTCGACCGTAGGTGAATTGGGTGTCAGGGTAGGGCCTGTAGTTGTCGTAACGGTTTCCGTAGAAGGACATCGAACCAGCTAAGAAAGCCGCAAACAATGAGTGACAATTTCTGAAGCATGTCCGCCTATTTAAAGCACAACCGACGCCAGCTATCAGCCTTATCAGTTCACGTCACAGGCAAATCACAAAACGACACCCCCGCAGTTATGAGTAAGGCCTCAGACTCTCAACTGGACTCAGAAAATGCGTACAAAAACAATTTCAAAACATGTTTTTATTGGGAGTGGTTTATTCGAAGTTCTTTTTAATCTGAAAAATGGCTTATATTTATTCTACGCGTGTCGTGTTTCGCAGCCGGTTGAGACGCCGGCTGCTGTGTGCACTTCGATTCAAAGGTTCTTGATTCGGTTTCCGCATAGATCAACGAAGCCTTATATCATTTAGATTCGTTAATTTCATACCACAATTGCTTGGGAAACAACTACAGTGGTTCATTGGCTGGCCAAAGGAAGTAATTTCATAGGCCAAATAGCATTCAAAGTTTCTTCTAGATATTCCGAGGAAGAATTTTCATGGAAGTATTCACTCTGTTGCGAATCGGTGGCCACCACTGTTAAGTGGCATGTTCCCTCGTGAGCGGGGTCCCAACTGTTAAGCGGAGTACTCCATTCACCCCAGAGGCACACGCGATAACCATGGAACCCAAGGCTCGGGGAAGGATAGGGACCCCGTAATGTGATAAGGCCAGGCCCCTCTCCAGCAGATGGGGCCCCGCCTGGTAACCTCTTACCCCTTGCACTGGACACCCGCCAAAAGTTGAACATGCGGAATACAACACAGGTATAAGGACTCGCCACCTTCTTTATGTACTGCACATAGTACGTACGATTTATTTCATACAATGACACCAGGCCACAATATCCAGAATGCCAGGCAGAATATAGCCGATGGTATGAGAATGGTATAAGAGGCAATGAGGGGACACTTCAGCTGATGTTAGGCTGTATTGGCTACCCAAGACTCAGGCGAGCTCCCATCGGGGCTTGCCGTCTTACTGTAGTGCCGCCAGCTGCATTGAGAGTGGGAGAGCGGCAAGGCTTCGCTCGAGGATCCTCAGAGATGGTTGAAGGAGACGCAGGAGATCGGCACCCTTGAGCCGCGCCCGCGCGATCGCTTGAGGCGACGACGAAAGTATAAACTGAGTCCGATGGGAGCGGTGCGCAGCGAGACCGCGCCCATCAATAGCGTGCGCGGACAAGCTGGACCTCAGGAGCGCCTAAGGGCCTGTTCATACTTCGCGACAGCAGCGACAAGAGCGAAAAGAGCACAGCGCGCGTGGCGTGCGCGGCTTGTGCAACGCGCGGAAGAATGAACAGGCGACAGCAGCGACTGAAGCGACTAGAGCGTCAAGAGCGACTGGAGCGACAGCGCCGGCGCTCGAATATGAACACTTTTCGGCGGCGCGCGCTCGGTTTTATTCGATATGCATGTTTTGCACGGGCGACGAGTCGCTCTTGTCGTGAAGTATGAACAGGCCCTAATCGGGTTCCCGCGCTTATACGGTAGCCCGCCGGAGTTTAAATTTAGAGAGCGACCGATCGCATTCGCGACACACTCGTAGAAATAGGGTTCCTGGTAAAGGAATTAGCTTTTATTCTTTTATTTTACTTTCTCCAGTGTATTTTTTCCAGTATAGGAATTGTAATAAAAGTCTTATTTTTCAGTTTCTGTTCTCTTATTTTATTTTTTTAAAGAATTCCAGTACTCTAAATTTTGGTTTGCTTTAGATACGTATTAAAACGTTGTTTTCTTCACTTTATATCATTTCCTCTATATCTGGCTCGATTCTAATTTGTTACTTTATTTAAGCAATGGCGGCATTTCTTCCTGAAGCGCAACTATGCTCTGGCATCCAGCGATCAGGAGTGCGTACGACGGTAGGTGTTCTTCGTTTTTATATGTATTTTTTATTCATTTTTTATAATTTGTCCGCTTTTATACATTATTTTTTACTTTCTCCTCAGACAGTCAGTATGCCCTGTGCACCTGCAGGATCTGTTGTCCTAAAGCGTAGTCTCTACAGCCCCAGAGAATTCCATGCACATTTTTCTCAGAAAGATATCATCCCTTTGGTGTCTTAATTCGCCCAGTTTTTCGATGTTTTTCTCCAAATCACAGAAATTTTCAATTTTGCCAACCATAAGCTGACGAAGGTTTTCGCTGGTTTTTGCTTTACAAAGCCGAAGAAGCACCATCTTCTACATCTTCGCGGCAAGAATCTTAGAGTAGAGGTCCTTTGTTTGTGCTGTATTTACATGGGAAAATAAAGAAAAAAGGAAACGTTGACATTCGTTTTATATTTTATGATTTTTAAAATTGTTTTATTCCCAGTCTTTCACTTTAACAGTGCCAGCATATGCTGTTAGGCTGCACATTTCAGGGATTACAACCCCGAACTGACACAAAACTGCCACTCAACGTGCTTCATCTTCTCACTAAATGGAACAAATCGTGACACGGGTCTAACAAGAACACTGGGTGAGTTCACTGAAGTGCAGAGTCACAGATCGAGTGGTATACGCCGTGCTCTTGAAATCGATTTGAAATCGAATATGATCTCCAGAATCTTAGGCACATCTTAGGCAATCGCAGCACCAATCAGACGTGCTCCTCTGGAGTTCTGCCCCCGCCTTCGATGTGTGCTACCCCGCTATGATTGAATTGTGCGTTCAAGCCTCCCTGTGAGGCCATATTGCCGACTAGTACAGTCTAAGATTTTTGAACAGCTTCTAAATATACATTTTAGACGAATATAGCACGTGCTCTTCTCTCGTCAAATTTTTTATTGAACTCAGGGGAACAAGTAGCTAGTGTGGCCCACATTTGACCATGAACGCACCAGCCAATCATAGCGCAGACCAAATATTGCGCCAGGCAATCAGAGCAGCAATCAGACCCTACATGCTCCTCCCTTTTGATGCAGTGTAATCTCCTCCATGTCAGCCACATCACCGACTAGTACATTATAGTTCTAGGCATTTTCAAAATTTACTCTCCTAAAAATTACATTTTCCTTTGCTGTTGTGAAAGTTTCATTGAAATTGAAGGGAACTAGCAGCTAGTGTGGTCTACGTTTGACCGGGAACGCACCAGCCAATCAGAGCGCAGACCAAATATTGCGCCAGCCAATCAGAGCAGCAGTCAGACCCTACATGCTCCTCTGGGCAAATGTTCCTCCGTTTCGATGCAGTGTAATCTCTCTCATGTCAGCCACATCACCGACTAGTACATTATAGTTCTAGACAATTTCAAAATTTACGCTACAAAAAATTACACTTCCCTTTGCTGTTGTGAAAGTTTCATTGAAATTCAAGGGAACTAGCATCGAATGTGGCCTACATCTGACCAAGAACGCACCAGCCAATCAGAGCTCCGTACGAATACTGCGCTAGCCAATCAGAACACCAATCCGACCCTACTGGGGTTGTGCTCCTCCGTTTTGATGCAGTGTTATCTCACACTGATTGATTGATGCATGCACAACTCATCATGCGGGCCATATTGCCCACTAATACATTCTAAGAACTTTGAACAGCTTCTGAATCTACACTTCAGAAGAATTTAGGCCGTTCTCTTCTTTTGTTAAAATTTTACTGAATTCAAGGGAACCAGTAGCTAATGCGGCCTTGATCATTTGATCGGAAACGCAGCGGCCAATCAGAGCTCCGATCGCATATTGCGCCAGCCAATCGTAGCACCAATCAGACCCGAAATGCTCTTCTACGGTTATGCCCTTCCATTTCGATGCAGTGTTATCTCACTGAATTATGCGTTCACAATTCCTAATGTTGGCTACATTACCACTTTTGCGTTCTAAATTTCCGAGCAATTTCAAATTTTACGCAGCAGAAAAATTAGTTTTCTCTGCCTTTGTGAAGGTTTCATTGAATTTAAGGGAACTAGCAGCTAAAGCGGCCTGCATTTTACCAGGAACGCACCAACCAATAGTGGCACTGAACAAGCATTGCTCTAGCCAATCAGAGCACCAATCAGACCCCGCGTGCTTCTCGCTGCGTTATCCCTGTTATCATGCTATGATCGAATACTAATGAGTTCACGCCACCCATGCCGGCCATATTGCCGACTAGTAAATACATTCTAAGATTTCTGAACAGCCTCTAAGTCTTCATTTAAAAAATGCCCATACTCTTCTTTTGTTGAAATAATATTGAATCCATGGAGACCAGTAGCTAATATGGCCTACATTTCGCGGAAACGCACCGGCCAATCATAGCACTGACCAAACATTGCGCCAGCCAATCAGAGCCTTGGCCGAACACGCATGTAGGTGACACGCTCGCACAGTAGGCCGCGGTTCGATTGACTTGGTGTCTCTTAACCTCCTCGTAAAGGTCACATTGGAGACCTGTGATAAATTCAGATGAGCCACAGGAAGAATCGGCACAGTCCTTTTCGTGGTTCGTCTTTTTAAAAACTTCGAAACAATGCCTCGGCTTCAACCCCGAATTGTTCAGGGATTGGTCGAGGCTGCTCGAGCCAGTTCCTCACCGACGATCAACACATGCACCTCGGCCTTGGCACGCACTCAAAGCCGTCCGAGGTCGGCACTTACCTGCCCACCGACTTCGATAAGGTAACTAACCCCTTTAGTTGACCCATAGCTGCATCGGTGCCTTAACCTTCCTTAATTTCAGCTGGAGATCTACGAGCACTGGTGCTTCTGCGCGACCGACTACTGTAACACCCAGCAGTGTTACAGTAAACCGTTTGGCGGCAGCGAGTTCGGTCCGTCGTTCATAGGAAAACGCTTACAGTACTCGTCCTACAGCTCCGACTGGAGACATCGTAGCAGTGCCGGCGTCTATTCAGTGTCGTTTGTTGTCTTGTTGATATCTTCGTTGTTACTGAATGTGCTGCTGATCTCGTTTGAGTAGATTTTTGTTGAAATCTTCGTCCATTCTTCAGTGGCGGAAGAGATACGAGATCTGAAGGTGTCACTGACACTCAGATTTGTTGGCCCAGAAGCTGGGATGACCTTGCTGTTTTAAGCACTGAACATCCCCTCTCCGAACTGTTATGGAAACGTTCATTTGTGCCTAAAAATGTATTCGCATGATCCGACCTTCTAAACCAACACCTAGACTGTTTCTGTTAACAACCAAAAATCGTCAAGCCATAAACTCCTCCTTTTACACGTTTTTATTGATGTACCTCTTTTTTCTGTACAGCATCGGGTGTCATATGCAAATAAACATGAGAAAGCTTCTTCTAGTGCACTCTTTTTTCAATAAGTGCTTCCGTACTGATTACATCAGGCTGTCGCAGAATTAATAGCCGAAATGGACTGCTTACTTCAAACTGCTATAACTCGCTTAAAGCTTAAACACAATTTTGTTAATCGCGGTAAAAACCATCAGAATGTACACGTATTTGCCAACGAACATATAGGTAACGAACCCAACTCTTTACTGTAAAAAGTGAGATCACAGGAATCAACGAAATCAAGGAGGGCATATTCAACATCGTCCAAATTAGTGCATTGTTTCTGATGCAAATGGAATCAAGAGCTTGGAAATAGCGACAGTCAGTGGGAAAAAAGTCGGAAGAATACGGTGGATGAGGGAGAATTTGATACCCAGATGGGTCAATCTTCGCCGTTTGTGAGGTGTGTGGCCTTGCCTTGTGTTGCAACAGGAACGGCTCAGCGGTTAGAAAAGGATGTTGAAGGAGCATCCTTATCTACCCAAACAAATCCAGTCTTCCTGTTATCGTAGTGGATCCGCTTTTCATCGACAGTTATAATACGGATTACAAAAGGCTCATTTTTAAAGCGAACCAGCAGGTTGGAGCAATTGATAAAACGTGCCAGACGCTGCTCTGCTCACAGCTTATGAAGCATCCTTTGACAGCTTCTTCACCTTACTGTTCTCGCCAAATGCCCTGCTACCGTACTGTCATGTACGCCAAGGTCCTCTGCTAATGTACATGTATTCGTCTCCGGATTTGCTTCGACGGCTGTCCCCACAACTTCATCGCGAAGCGACGACCTGCTTCTGCCACTCGGTTTTCCTTCGAGATCAAAAGCGAGGTTTTCGAAGCAGGGCCTCTCCGTTCGTTCACAAGGAAAGTCCGCTCCAAAAGCGCTGCTAAGGCTGCGGGATGCCTCTGCCTCAGAATGTCCCGATTTGAATCAGTAAAGCATGATGACTCCATATTCGCGACAGTTCATGATTTTACGTAGCCCTGGAAAAGGTCGGCTAGAAAAATTAGTGGGACATCAACATATGTTTTTTGAAAGAGCAGGAAAAACCTACCGTATGTGGAACGTATGCGTGGCTTTTCCTGAATGATTTAGGGTTAAAAAACCTATTTAAATACCTCGAAACGGGGACTAATTTTGCAGCAGCCTAGTAGAACACTTTGGTATTCTATTAGGCATCAAATGGTAGTCGGTGAATTGATACTCGTTTGTTTGTGAAGCGTAAGACACTGAGTTGTCTATCGACAGGTCTTCCTAAGTCATTTCATTTACAAAATATGTATTCAAGCTGTCTCCACGATATCCTTAAAAGTAGAATGCGTGGCGCAATCCAAGAGGGGACTGATGGCGTTCCACGCTTGCCTTTGATTTTTGTTGTTTAAGTTGAAGTGTTTATTCCATTACACATACTCTAATCTTCATGCATACCCCCTCACAAAGCTGCTTTATCGAGTTTCTTAGGAAACTTTCAGGGGTAAATTCCACCGTACACAGCAGAATATCGGTGTCAAAAATGTTTTTCGGAAGTTCGTGCGATCCAACTGACCTGCTGTTCACAAGAAGAAGCTTTTTGCCAATTATTTAATTGGCAGGATGTTACCAATCAAATTTTTCGTTAAATGAAATCCTTATATCTGGACGAAGTCATGATCTTTTGAATTTAGAAGCCGAAAATGACAGAAACGTTGAGTATGACCTAATAAAAGGATAAAGGTCACCCAATTTCTTTTTGGGATGCGCTACGCATTCTACTTCTACGGTGTCGTGGAGGTGAGATGAATGAGTATTTAGCCATACGATGACTTGTGGTGGCCAGGCGATGAACAAATCGGCGCTTTATCCTTCCCAGACGTCACCACCACGGACGTTTGGAAGGCTTGGTTGGGAGGGAAATCCAACCCATAAACCTGGTATCGGATGCAGCCCACAGCCTGCACCTCCTCCGACTGCGCTACATGCGCCTCGATCTAATATCGTTATATATACTATTACGTCCTCGGTATGCTATAGCAATTTCAATGAAAATGTCTATCATCACATGTGGATTTTTTGAAGATCAAACTAAAATGCAGTATATGCGTCTTTCTATAAAACGATAAACCATACTTTAAATTTATCAATCAATAAAATTTTGTAAGTGAAACAACGTTGAAATGTAGCTGACTGGCGAGCAATATCAATATCAATCCAAATGACGAAAAAACACGAAGAAATGCACATTCGGGAAAGTAATCACATTCGGAGTAACACAAAAGTATCGATCGATATGTGAAGGTCATAATGACGAGTGAGAATTTTTCGCATCAATTTTGCAGCATCAGAGTGAACTAGGTTCATTAGGATTACGCATCGTACAACGATACAATCAAATTGAACACGTCGGACTATCTTCTTGGAAAGGTGCTTGTCCACCCTAAAACAACTCCACACTGGGGTGGGAAAGGGAGTCGGATTAATCAACGATTAAACCCAGGATAGATGGGAGAAACATACCGACGAAGTAGTAATCATCATATACATACCTTACCCATCCATAGGTGGATGTACCAATAGATGGAGGAAACTCGACGAACTCCTGGGGTCTGATTTCACCAACCGCTTACCGGCCGGTAACGGTGAAAAGCACCGATAAAACTGATGCTGAGGAAACTCATATCAGGGAGATTGGCGGTGCTTCTCACCATTACCGGCCGGTAAGCGGATGATGAATCTGGCCCCTGGTTATCTTCACATACCCACAAGGATTTCTTAACTTTTCCTTGAAATTGGATGGACTAGGCGAAATAAATTCTACTGGATTTCAAGGCTGTGGAACTCGTTAGATTTAGTAGAGGCAAGGGATGTCCTCAGTTACTTTCTGGTTTTCTATAGGTCTTTACAGTTCTTTTCTAAAGTTTTCTGCGGCGGAGAGGTATCGAATGCCTCCCATTTTCATAACGGATAGGGTTGATTTCCCTGTAAGCTCTGAAATGTTAGAAATTAGCTGTGAGATTCTTCAAGAGTATGGGATCCGACTATCCCGCGCAAATTGAACCTGAAGGTAATTCTCATTGAAAAAGTCTAAATGTGGAGAAATGGTCCTAGTCGCGAAAGTGGGCAGCACTGGTAGGTGGGAACGCGTCGTCCAATCATACGGCATCGAATAAGCGGTCCATTCGAAGTGAATATGCACCGCTCGGTACACTGATTGGCTGGCATGTTTTCGGATGGTGCTCTGCTTCGCTATGATTGGCCGGTGCCTCCGACATTCCAATGCTGTCCACTTTCGCGACCTGGACCTAACAAATTTGGGAAACCTCAAAAGAGAATGCGGGCATAAAATCGGATACGTGTTGTTGTTGTTGCCTAAGGTATAGAAAAACACCATAGCCGATACAGGAGAGCCGTATACCACATCCCAGGTTCCAGGCTTTGGTACCCTTCTGGATTTGGCACCGTTCCAGGATATTCTACACCGTTTAATGTTCGAATAAACATTGGTGGATCTAAGGCAACCTTGTTTTTCCACTCATTCCAAATTTTTGGAAAAGAAAACGAATCTATCTCTTTTGGGAGGGGCAGCGCTAAGGTGACTGTTAAGTCGAGCATCCCACGATACGCATCACAGTCTCCAAGTCGGCATAAATTCTGCATCGTACCATCTGGCAGTATTTAAAGCTCTGGGGCGAAAGGGCTACACATCTCATGCACCAACCCCCTCCAACAAGGATAGCTTTTAGAAATCCAAGAGTAACTAGGTCGCTGGGAAACACTTTCAGCAGTGGAAGTTACCCTTTAGCTGATTACCCTGGATAACCCAGCAGCAAAATCGCCCTGTGTGAAGCTTTTCGAGACCTTACCGATACTGACCCAAGCACCAATTCAAGAAGACAGACCTGGCGTATCAATGGCAGAAAATATGAGCAACAGTGGACCAAGGATAAGAAGGAATCTAAACAGAGAGTGGATGAGGCTCTAGCGGACAGACGTGAAGGAACCGTAGGTGCTCCTTGGCTGTGGGTGATAGGCATACTTAAGGAGAGCATATGGGATGGCAAATGAGGTTTTGTGGGGAGAACCATGAAACCATGTCCTTTGGGTTACGCCATGCATTCTTCCGACAGAAAGTCCACTGGACGTTTTCACAAGTATTCGAGTCCGGAACGGCGTTTACGTGCCCCCAAATGATGAAAATGGATTGCGTCCGGTGACGGAAACCCTGTTAATGCTCAGAGATGGAATCACAGAATGTCCAGCGTCTAGATGCAATAGGATTTCATTATCAACTTCTAGGAGAGCGACAGGAATTCCTTTTGTGAAGAGCTTTCATAGCAATTCACACGGTGTCCTGGAGTTTCTGCATAGTGCAAAGCGGGATATTCCACCCGTAGAAGTGTCGTTAGGCTCTCTGTGTCCTCTAAATCTCGTTATCTAACCATCCGCTCGCGTCGAACCAGAGAGGAAGGATAAGACTAGATGCCTAGGCCTAGGATCCTCTCGAAATAACACCCTAAGATAAGTGAACGACGGTGTGAACGGAACGAGCGCAGTGTCTGTGCGCAACGCAAATACACGGCAACATCACATAGAGGGGATTTGATGCACTGGAATGAGCTGAGCAAGGCATCTGATGGCTGTGTGGTGTCGGTCGCTTCGGCTAGATCCGTCGTCGGTCCGGCGGCCGATGCACGCCACGACTCGTGCTATCCTCGTCGATATGGATCACCGGCACACCGGACGGACTGTCTTCGCTGTTCCACTCGACGTTCTTCAGCTCGTCCAACGGCGGCACGGGCCTGTAATATGATGGAGATCTCAGGGGTGTTTCCTGCAAATTTTGATGATATGCTTAGCAATACAGATTAATTTCTTCATAGCGTCACATTCAGATGAAAGATCCGGTCCTCCACAGTTCATTAGTACACTCTACGTTACACTTGGTACAGTGATACCGGCTACTGCAAACATCGCAGACCGAATTCCGACAAACCATAGTGATCCTACTGCCTATGCAAAAACCTCTGCAAACACAACGATCCACTTCTTAAAGGCTCCGCTGTTGCCAAATATGTAGCTCCTTTCTTGAGACTTCTTAGCACTTGTTCTTACCATCTGGCTCCCGTTTGGTACTCGCGTCGTTAGTAATAATTGCCATCTCATGCAAAAGTCTAAAAGGGCTAGTTGAATGACAATGCCTCCAATATCCTACTATATATATATATATATATATATATATATATATATATCCAACTATATATAAGCGAGAACGGTCGTTTGTCTGTGGGTGAGTTTGTTTGCACAGAAGTGATGAAGGAGTGTGTTGGGAGGAAGTATAGGGAAGGGGGGGGGGAGAGAGAGAAGGGGTTGTAGTTGTCACCAGTTGTCAACTGTTGTAGTTGTCGACAGCCGTCCATGTTCAGATGACATGTCACCAATGTCGCGCAAAGAACGTTAAGGTTGAGAAGAGGTGTCACCGATGTCCCGCAAGGGATGTTCGGATTCAGACGACGTGTGACTGATGTCGCGCAAAACAGGCCCGACTTGAGAAGACATGTCACCGACGTCGTTCATCAG
>OX375868.1:94659327-94765459 GCA_947359475.1 Heligmosomoides polygyrus bakeri | reverse complement strand
AGGATGTTTTGTTGCGGTGAAAACTCTTGCGCCAGGCGGGACTCGAACCCGAATCTTCTGCTTTCCGGGCAGCGATGTTCGCCTTACACCACCAGCGCTGTTTGACCGCGCGTAACATCCGCCATATCCTCCAGGTCTGTCAGCACCCACCCGTGATACGGGATGAGCCGGCCGCTGATATCAGCATGGAACCGGTTAAGTTGAAGACCTTACTAGTAACAATGCTTTAACACATTTGCTTAAGCCTGGAGAGTTTGGTAGAGACGCTATATGCTGTTACAGGATGTTTTGTTGCGGTGAAAACTCTTGCGCCAGGCGGGACTCGAACCCGAATCTTCTGCTTTCCGGGCAGCGATGTTCGCCTTACACCACCAGCGCTGTTTGACCGCGCATAACATCCGCCATATCCTCCAGGTCTGTCAGCACCCACCCAGAAAACCAAACTTAATTTGGTAATATATTCTACACAATTATCAGCAACCTTCCTCCAACGTACACGCAAAGAATGGATTCCGTCTTTGAAGAAATGAGCTGGCCGCGAATCGAGGTTCCCAGCCAAGGCGTGCTGCATCGAGAAGAAAATGTGGTAGTCCGATCGGGCAATGTCAGGGCTGTACAGCGAATGGGGCAAAACGGTTCAACCAAGTTCCTCAATTTTCTGCTGAACGACTTTTGCGATATGAGGCCTCGCATTATCATTCAATAACTAGGTAGAGGACGTGTTAACTCGATTTGGACTTAGATTTGGTGCAGGAATTAGAATAGGATTTGGAGCAGACAAGCTCATCTGCAAGCTCCGATCTTGTCGACGGCAGCATGTGAAAGATCGTTATCCAGGATAGGCGCTTGTTATCCGTGCTTTTTGTCTTCGTCGCCGGCGGCAAAACGTTGATACCACCGCGCACATTGTCTTTTGAAAACGACATCTTTGCCAAATGCAGCTATCAACGAACGATGCGATTCCGCAGCGTATTTCTTCAATTTGAAGTCGTAGAGCAGACACGCTCGCACAGTCATTTTCTGGTCCATTGTAGTCTGAAGCCTAGAAACTGATGAGGAAATGATGCAGGAAAAATAAGAAATGTAGGGGATGAAACGCCGTAAAAACTGCTCTAAGTGAGCTCACAACCGCTGCGAATAACTGTGAAAAGAAGGCCACAATGTACGCGACATTCCGTGTGGGACAAACTAATATTTTAGCCATCTTGGAGAGTCTATAGTTTAACCTGTAAAAAACCCGTTTCGAATCGGAAGTTCACTTTGATTTTGGAAGCATCAAGTAGGTGTAGAAGAGTGTCCAATTTGATGTGAAAAGTGTCCAATTTAATTTGAAAAGTGTCTACTTTGACGTAAAAATGGTATATATGTAGTTCGGAGTAGTTTGGATGGTGTGAGTATCCTGAATCTTTTACACTGGTTAGCCCTGAGTTGGGACGAATGAATCGAGAAGTGGAACTGGTGAAGCGGCCATCAATTTATCGCGGACGCACCGACGAAACTTCATAGTGACAGATGCTTCAATTCAATCCTTTATGTATTAGGATTTTGACACCTTTCCTAGGCTATTCCACATTGTTCACTGCGATTGCTTTTCACATTTTCTGCTAGATTTACGATGTTGTGCACATGGAACTTGACTTAAGTGGTCGTAATATCGCCCATAACATCCCATAACTATTTTCCTTTAGCTGCTTGCAGCAATACCACGCTTCCATGGAGGGTCACCACATAAAAAAGGCGAGAAGAAACATAGGGAACACTAAGAGCGCTAAAAAAATCGATGTAGGAATGTAATGTGACTTCTAGAACAGAGTTAGCACTGAAATTATGATGCAATTACTACCTCAAATGTTAGCTTGTTTTGGTTAAGAGAGTCGCTAAGAGATTTCCAGCCTGGGATAAACCCGTACACTTTCAGAACTCGTCAATCTCAAACCTCAAAAAATGGATGGCAGAACAGTTTTACAGTACACTTCCATGAAGAGATTAGGTTCCCATACAACTACTTACCTAGGATACTATTAGGTTGGCAACTAATTTCGTGGACCCTCAAGCGCCTTCAACAAAAGTGTTCATAAACAAATAACAACAGTTTTGAACCAAAGTAGGATCTGTTGGAACGTGGGACTGCTTCCCATCTATCAGCTACCTGGCCCTTCCCACAGCTGTAGAATTCTTGTGCTTTTGCAGCCAAGAATCCTTGGAGGTGCATTTCAACATGGTCCACATTAATAAGTCGTTCTCCAACCAAGAAGTGCTGCAGCGTGTTATAAAGGGCTAGTCATTTGGCGCACAGCCTGTGCTGTAAGGTGGGTGAGTTAGACGCTCCCAGCTAAGGTCTTCGATTTTTGAAGCTCCCGATTCGTGACGTGTGGTCAGGCGTTATCTTGCTGATAGATAATTCCGCTCCTGAAAATCTGTCTGAACCGATTCCAGCGGAGTTCAGCCTGCGTGCGGCCAGGTTGAGAAGAGTAGATTACAGCATTAATGCTGGAACCGTTCTTGACGAGCTTCCAGAAGTTAATACCTTTTTGACACCACCAAACGGAGGGAACATAGCGAACCGGACGCCTCAAAAAATAGAAGACCTTGACTGGGAGCGTCAAACTCATCCACGTTACAGCCCAGACCTTGCGCCGAGTGACTACCACATTTTTAGTTCGCTGCAGTACTTCTTGGTTGGAACACGATTCAATAATGTGGACCGGGTCAAAATGCACCTCCAAAGATTCTTGGCCTTAAAAGCACAATAATTCTATGGCCGTGGGATAGACCAGCTACCTGATATACGTGAAGCACTTCTGCGTTCTGAGGGATCTTATTTTAATTAAAGATTGTCATAAGTTATGTGTTAATAAATACTTTTGCTGAAGATCCTTGAGAGTTCACGAAATTAGTTGCCAACCTAATATCTACTGACCCATTCCGATCCCTCTGCTATTTCCAAATGACTAATTTTATTTCACATTGTCTTTCAAAATTCTGATTATTGCCTCGACATTGCCCACAAGGGGTTCCCAACAGGGATGTGCCGTTGTCTATTGCAATGAAACGAATGTTGGCGCAATTCTACGAAAGTGAGGTTCAGTTGTAGAATTGTGTTAGGTTGCCCCATAAGTCCCGCCTTTTTTTAAAGATTCATTGCGAATTTTGCCGCGGGCTCTTGCATAGCGCTATACAGCATTCGAAAGAGAGTGACTTGGTCTATCAGAACGTTATTGCATTTCTTTTTTCATCATGAATTTTGTCAATTTTTAGGTCGTTGAAGTGAAAAGTGAAAAAGTGAAAAAGTGTCCATCTTCGCAGTTGCTTCCCTCGCTTAGGTTTGAATTCTTTGCTGCATTTAGAAGACAATGTTCTGTACTACAAGAATACGTGTTGGCGCTATTTGCTCATTTGTCCTTTATTGATTTTTCGTTATCAAATTGGGACGTCTGACTTCTCCGCCCGAATTCTTACCGACAGCTCGGTTCTGTGGTTGGAATTTTTTTGCTTAACGTTATATGTTGTTCGGAAGAGGATGTCTTGCTCAATAAGAATTTGTGTCGCGTTTATTCGCTCATGCTGATTCCTGTCGAATATCAACAATTGAACAAGGAGAGGGAGTTGTTGGTGAAGACGTGATCTATTTTTGGAATTATGTTGATATTCGACAGAAATCAGCATGATCCAATAATCGCGACATAAATTCTTATTGTGCAAGACATCCTCTTCCAAACAACATATAACGTTAAGCAAAAAAGTCCACCCCGAGAGCAGGAGCTGTCGGTAAAAATTCGGACGGAAAAGTCGGACATCCCAATTTGATGCCTTAAAAATCAATAAAGGACAAATGAGCAAATAGCGCCAACACGTGTTCTTGTACAATACCCACCATAAGGATTGGAAAAAGGGCGCGGTAGGCGCGTTATCAGCGTTCATTCTGTTCTTTTGCTGTAGCCTTCTCGATCTTAATCCTTTTTGAGAAACTCACATACCATCGTGATCACCTCGACGAGATCTACCCAATGGCTCAAAAAATTTTTTTCGTTACTCCGTTTTTGACCGCTATCTTTTCAAAAGCGCCGGAGGATACTCCTTAGCGAGCGACGTCTCTACTAATTGCGCTCAAAGGACATTTAAGCGCGCGGATTCAGAGCCAGCGCGTTGACAGTAGCCCTTCTTTAGAGAAATTCTGTAGAGCCAAAAGTTCATAAGACCATAGATATATATTCTACTCTATTTTCATTATTTATTTGGATTATTCTAATAAGCACTAGCACATTTTCCTTTATCTACGGATCGCTAGCAAAAAATTCTGGTAACATTATCTGGTCAAACTAAGGAAGAGGAATAAAAATAGATAGAAGGTGGTGCAGTCAGTTCTAACTTGGGATGCGCCATGCACTCTATTTCTGCGAAATATTGTAGAGACTAGAGCTCATATTTCTAGATAATGACTTACGTTGACTGCTGATGTCAATGATTTGTTCTTGCCAACCCGGTCTAGTACTGATTAGCCGACTTTGGAGGAATGAAGGGATTGGTTGGCCTGGGCGGCCAAACATAAAATGCGACAGCCGGCGTGTTCTCCGACTGCGCTACCATTCGAACAGGGGATCGATAATTACATATTATTGACATAAACTCCCTTGTGGTTCTAATGATCTACAAATGTATCAAATGGAAGAATTACTAGGTTTCACATCTCGAGCCTGTCCTTCTTTCTTCCTCATCGGTGAATTTTCCCTGTTTGTGCGGTAACTTCTTTCAAAAGGAATTTACAAAGTTAGGCCCTATTCCAACTCTAAAACGTAGAATAGGTGAGCAGGTGGAGTCATTTTAAGGTTGAAAAAATTTTTACTTGTCATAAATCCTACACGCTTCACTCTCAGTAAAGATTTCTCGCTGTTTCACAAGCAGTATATCTTTTGTGAAAAAGGAGCTGAGCACTTGGGGGTTTTCCTATGTTCGGTAGATATTTCTGTGAACAAAATGCAGGAGGGGAGATAGTGTGAGACGCTTTGGTGGAAGACAGCGACGTCATCTAGCGACCACAAATCAGTTGCGGTTTTCCTTCGGCAATGGATTTTTCCGATTTTGCACGTACTGTAACTCTTTAAAAAAAGAAACTAGGGTGCTAAGATTTTTCCTGTGCAAAGCAGGCTTGAACGTCTCAAAAACAGGCAAAATGGAGAAAACCTAGTCCAATCAAGTAGAGTTTTATAGGTGCCGAAACTAGGAGAAAATCCACGACATTTTGATCCCACTTT
Organism: Heligmosomoides polygyrus bakeri; assembly: GCA_947359475.1. Taxonomy (NCBI): domain Eukaryota; kingdom Metazoa; phylum Nematoda; class Chromadorea; order Rhabditida; family Heligmosomidae; genus Heligmosomoides; species Heligmosomoides polygyrus. The sequence goes on along the minus strand of OX375868.1, from coordinate 94,760,207 downwards.
GTTTTCGCAAATCTCTAGGTCATCCAGTCCCTAAAATGCTTAGAGTAGCACACCTCATCATTGCAAGCGCTTCTTGACAATGTAGTTTTATAAAATTTCAAGAAAGTCGACATTTTGCTCCTTTTCCGCCGAGGTCGACTTTTAGGCAGCGTTCGGCTCGACCTGGACTGTGCGCTCATCGCCCGCGTCCACTGTAGGTCTTCCTCGCACCTGAGTGCGAGACCCAGCGGTACTGCGCCATTTCTAGGGAGCGCCTCAGCACCGTCGGACCAACGGGACTATTGATTGTCCCTATTTGTTCCTCTTGAAACATTTTCGCACATATACCAATTAAAAGAAATGCTTTCCTTTTTAAAACATATCATGTTCTATTACCAATTCTTATAATACCAACTCTGCATGTGTGGGAGAGCGTCAACCAAAACTATTGCGTTGCGCTATGCACGAACATTCCCCTTTTTGGAACTTTGAAAAATTTAAACAAGGCTTCAATCCTTATGGTGGGTAGAAGAATACGGAAATCCTTATTCTTCCTTATCCCTTACTTTTTCTCTATATGAAACACATTTGTGTTAGGCTTTTGCTTTCTGCACGCTTTCTGCGACAATACTGCCTGTTGATTGCGTACTGACGTCTCTATATGTACCAGTTGGCGTATTTTTACATATTTTCATATAAACGGCGTGATAAAATGGCTTAAATGGATTAAGCATGCTGATGTACAGCTTCTGCGGAATTCAAGGAAATTTTCGGTTATTACATAGGTAAAGATGAATTTTAAAATTCGATGTGTCATTTTCTTTTAAAACTGAGCAATTTCGAGAACTAGGCATGCTTTTTATCAATTATATATGACGGCTTTACGACAAAAACAGACACGTTTTTTTAAACAAAATGGCATTACTCTAATTCTATGCAAATAGTACCAAAATGCCAAATTATTCCTCCTTCACCTCAAAGATATTTCGGGAAATCTCCTAAATGCGCTGACTTTCCGTACTTTCCATCATCACCGTATATTGATTTAACAAAAACTAATGTATTGATGTTTCAACGACAGAGGACTGTGTCTTGTGTCTGGCTAAGATATAATAGTTGCTGAATTGTTTTGGGATGTTAGGAAGAAAACATTCGAAAGAACGCTGCACTCGCCGCGCAAGAAGCACGTAGATATTTATTTGTGCCGATGCGATGGAAAAGATGGAATAAATAAATAAGTAAATAAAGGTATCGGATGCTTTAAAAGAATTCCCTAAGAGTAGCAAAAAAGCAAGCTAAGAACAAACCTCTACTCCCATCTTGGTCAGAAAAAGAAACAATGTACAGGAAAAGGTGTTGTACGGCTTCGTAGCGACTCTCGCCTTGTCACCCTTTCAAGCAAACACTGGCGCCCGCGGCCCATTGATCCTGACGCGAAAGGTGCCCGGTCAATCGGTATCGACTCGCGCCCACTCCGCGACACATTCTAAACGTTTTCCCGCGCGAGGCGCCAGACTCCGTTCGTCGTCACTTCGAGCGGTCGGCTCCTCTCGCTCGCTCACTGTCATCGAGGGGCCCACAGTCGTTTATGTCAGGCGCCTTTTATACTTGCGCCGTCACGCTGCGCGGCGTGATGATCGGCATAGCTGTCGATTTTTCGCATCTTGTCTATACTCCACCACATTTGCCGGAATTTTGGGTTACGGTATTTGACGAATCGCGCCGTTGAAGAGAGGGGCGCGGCGCGATCAGCCAGAGCGGACTCGATGCCGAGTCGGAGACTTTTCTATGTCCTTTGTATTTTGGTTTCCCCCAGAAGTGCATCTCTAGGTCAGGGGTGGGGGCTATTTATCATGTACATTGCTCGTGTTTCGCAACCCGTTTCGTTTCGAAAGCAAACAATTTCCGCGCTCAGTTCGTAAACCAGAGCTCAAAAATGGAGGACATGAGCAAAAGGGCAAGGAAAGCAACAATAAATGGAAGGAGTTACTCATGGACCGTCTCCGCCGTCATCATCGGCGCAAGTCCGTAGTAGTACGCAGAAGCTCGTGGCAGCGCGTCGCTGACGCCCTCTTTCTAAAGGCCCGCAGACTTCTGCGGCCAGCGGCGGACGGCGAAATCGATGAGTCCCAACGGCGGCTGCCGGCCGGCCAGCGGCGACGGCGAGGTACTGTAGTCTTTGTAGTCGGGACCAACTGCTTACGCTCCCGTTTCCGCTCTGGATCTCCTCCGCGAAAGGGCAGAGCGCAGACAGACTCTTCCGGTGCCGCTGGAGCGGCGCCGTCTCGTATGATTCAAATCATTTTCGGCGGTGCGCTCCAGCGGCGCCGCCTGCTGGCGGCGAGCTCTGCGTCCCTGCCCTATGATGAAGGATAGGGCAGCGGCAACGCCGCAGAAGTCTGTGGGGGCCTTAACTGCCATCGCGCAGCGGCGCGTCAGATTCAGAGTGCGGCGCGGTTGGCCGCGACGCAAGTATAAAAGGCGCCTTAGTCCTAGTTTATAGTTGCCCCGCTGCGCGGCGCAACTATTAACCAGGGCTTAGCCGCAGATGTCTCCCACCATTCCGGCGCCGATTACCAACACCGTGAAGAAACAATGACGTGGACCAGGACTGGAGCCCAGCAACAACCCTGAGGTGACCGCAGAGACGAACCGTCGCTCTCATGAATGCAGGCTCCAGAATAGGAGCCAGATGAGTCTAGCGGTTTGCGCTTGGGTAGGTACACTCAGCTAGGTATATGGGGGGGGGGGGTGGGGTGGGGCTTACCAGGATACTATCTAAACGGTAGGTCGGAACGACGCAAATGTTGTATATGGGCAGAACCGCCTCTCTCTAGGTAGTAATAAACTGCAGGTATCTCGACCCCAATACGACTCTAGAGTTAGGGGAAGTCGCGTGTTGGCGCCCTGTTGATTCACGTGCTCCACAGCTGACGGGCGCGCACGGGATGAGGGCTCGTATCGCGACTCAACGCAGTGCATAGGTGACGTAGTAGGGAAGAGCTCGGGCTCGTGAACGAGGGGTCGGAGGTTTGGATCCCGCAGACTCTGTTTGTTTTGCACTTTTGCAAAATCCATGTTTATTACATAGGTAATCCACCTAGGGGTATTATAGTGTGTTATAGAGCATGTTTACATATAACATACCACTCATACCGTTAACAAGGGTGGTCCAAGCAGGGTCACCGATTTCGCTGAAACTTTGTCTAGGGGGTTATTTGGGGTGCTGATCACGAATCTGATATCCCACGGGCGTGGTGCGCAGGGGACCAGCCCAGGTTACCAAAGTCCACCTGCACTGGTGTACGGTGTGACCTGTGCTGGTTGCTTCCTATTTCGTTGTTTTCTACTGTTCACATGCTTGATAGCTAGCATTCGTATCTTATACATAAGTATAAACCTACCGCCAATTGTCCTGATTCCATGACACACTTCGGGCCACGTAGTTGCCACTCTCGAGATGACTGCCGCCGGACTCGTTTAGAACCATTAACGAACCAGCAGGCATCGTTGAGGGGGTATGACCTAAACATTCGATTTATTGGAAGCGCTTTATTTGAATAGAAATGTAAATATTAATATATTAATATTAAAAACATAGCAGACGAAATAGTAAGATATGAGGTCTAGAAATTTCACGAACCTGGGGATATTCTAAAATTGTGAAAAAATACAATAAATTAAAAAATACAATAAACATGTATAAATTATACTAAAATAGCTCCTAGTCGCGAACGTGAGCAGCACTGGGAGGTGAGAACGTGCAGGCCAATCAGGCTACATCGAATGGGCGTGCAAAGAACGTATATGGTAGGTCAATGCTATGATTGGTTGAGTTTAGCTGGTGCGCTCTCACCTACGGTATGCAGCCTACATTCGCGAAATGAACCCTTAAAATTTTACAAAAGTTAAACTATACAGTTAAATAAATAAGGATAAAGGACGGCGTTAGCCAATCCCTTCTGGGATGCGCCAGCGCATTCTACTTCTACGGGATGTCGTGGAGGCGACATGAATGCGTATTTGGCCATACAATGACTTGCGGTGGCCAGCCGATGAACAAGTCAGCGCTTTATCCTCCCCAGACAAGTCTGGTACCAATTCACCGACCCCGGAGGGATGGAAGGCTTGGTTGGCCTGGGCGGGAAATCCGAACCAGGAACCTGGTATCGGGTGCACGCGGCAGTCGCGCCTCCTCCGACTGCGCTACACGCGCCCACAGTTAAATAAATAAATAATACAAAAGTAAGCAATAAATCGAAGTACAATTATACATTCTAAATTATTAAAACTTTGCAAGTGTAACCCTCCAGTAGAGATCTTCATATCTCAGAAGTATCGGTTTCTACTATACCTTCGATCAGGACAACGATTACAGTGCCCAATATTTACATAAATATTTTAGTTTCTTTTTTACTTTTTGGTTCCACTATAATAAGAGAAAACGCGATATTTCTTCTTTAGAAAAAGGTAACGACCACATTGAGATAGCGTCTGATTCCATATATCTATGTAAATTCACTATACCTCCTTGATTGCGCACCATCTGAATCAGAAGCCGTTCGAGATTCTGAAGGCGTGAGCTGATCTGATCAACGACGACGAGCCTGTCATGAATCACGTCGAATTTCGACCGCATCTCTGATCGAATGTTGTTCAGTGAGCTCCAGTCCTGGAATGTACAGCAATGGAATTCAAACACCTAAACGTCAAATGACAGAAACAAAGAAGAAGACGTTTGCTTCTAAATGTGACCCCGATTAGAAATAAAATAAAGCTTCTATTTGAAAATGATTTCCAATTTTTTAAAGATATCAAAACCTGTTGTTTGAAAACCGTTACTTTTATTTTTTAAGCGTGATTTTTCAGCAAAAGTTAAAGAAAATACTAAAGAAGCGGTGAGATTATCTAGATATCACACAATCAAAAACGTCTCTGAATGACCAGAATATTTTTGCTCGATATCCTTTATTCAACGACCAACCTTGTCCTTCATCTTCGGCTCACCGGCCGGTGCTCCCCAGCTGGTTCGCGAAAGCGCGTCCTCATCAACAGTCTGGCGCTTCTGAAATCATCCGAGTTCGGCAGTGTAAATAAATAAATAAATAAATAAATAAATAAATAAATAAATAAATAAGTTTATCTTGGCGTTCAAAAATTGTGGGAAAATCGTGAAACTAACCAGCAGCGGCGGCCGTTTGTTTTTATGGCCGTTTCGCGGTGACCGAGCCGGGTAGCTGGACGACAGTAGATTGGACGTCTCGTCGACCATCGAGTGCACCGACGAGATTCGGTTCATCTCCGCCGGCGTCTGCTTCTTCATGCCCTTAAATGTCTTCTGATTAGGTCCAACAGCTGTTGCATAACGTGGAAAAATGCGATTTCACGAAAAACAACGATTTTAGACTCCAAAGATGGACAAAGATTTCTCAAATACTGCCGTAGGGTACATGTCGGAAATGCGCACCGCATTGGGAGGTATGGACGGGTCAGCCAATTGGACCGCATCAAATGGGCGTGCCATTCAGACAGGGTTTGTACCGAGGGTACCCTGATTTGCTGGCATGTGCACGGTCAACACTCTGACTGCCTGTCGTGTTCCTATATCCTACTGCGGTACGCATTCCAGACATGTACCTGCCATAGCATAGAGCCCCCATCCAATGAGAAATGGAGAAAAACGTCGGTTCTAGTCGTTAGAGTGGTCTAAATAGCGAGCGGGACGTTCCGAACCAATCAGGATCGAACGAGTGTGCCACCCAGAGCTTCGTGCCCTGATTGGCTGGCGCGTGTTCGGTCAGTGCTTCAATTGGCTGAGATAGACTGGGGGCTTTCCGCCTATGTAGCCATGTTGGCCTCACCATCAACAACTAGCAAAACACCACTCAAAATCTCCGGAAAGGGCCTACAGCGCACAGGGATGCAGCCCCATTGGAGGTGAAGTTCATTCCTTACCTTCTCGATGTCGGCAAACATCGGACTTGGGAATATCCGCGGTCCGTGTCGTTCTCGCATTCGGAACAGCAGCTTCCGAACGGGATGATCCGGTGGCAGCGTGAGTTTCTCGTTCTTCCGCCGTGCGTCCAGTTCTTTTTCTCGTTTCACGTCGACAACCTATAAACGTATAATTCTGCAGTTTTAAGCTTTGTCCGCATAGAGTAAGAGGGTCAGGTTTCAAGTCAGAGTAATAGTAAAGCTGTAGTTAGATCACCGTTTAGAGCAGGTTCAGTAATCGTCAAAAAATCGAAAATTTAGCTAAATTTAGCTAAAGCAGATGAATATCTAAAAAGAGAACATCAGCTAGCCTTCGATGTTCTATTAGGTCGGAGCGAAAGTTTGCGTCGTCCAGTAGCTTAAAACTTAAGAGCAATTTTAGAAAAAAATTATTCTCGACATCTTGGAAGAGATATCCTTTGTGAGCCTGCCTCTAACCATAACAAATTTACCTTTCGGAACTTCAGGCGATGCGTCAGATTGTAGGTCAGAACGAGGTTTCTGGCGAAGGAGTTGGCAAATGCTTTGTAGAAGTTAAGCACCTAAAATTAACATTGCACACATGAATCGTTGAGAGCTTTTGCTTATAAATTTCATTTTCAAAATATTATAATTTTTGAAATTTTTAAAGGTAAGTGAATTGCAAAAACACCGTCCGCAATTGTGTAGGAACAACATTGAGCTTCTAAAAGGCAGACATCAAAACGACATACGTTAAAAAGCTAACCCAAAATTGGAAACTAAGAAAGAGTTTGAGAAGATATAGTGCTGAGAAATTGAAATTCCTCAAAATAAGACAAGCAAAACAAAACGAGAATTCGCCGCACAAACTACAGTCCTATCAGATAACCTGATTTATTTATTTATTGCACTCATAGATGCTCGAATCGAACGAAACAAAACTTATGACAGTAGCAAAAATACAATATAATGCTTCTCGATCCTATTCGTCAAATTTGTAAAAAAAAATAGTTCAATTGAACGAAAAGAAATCGTAACAGATCAAGCGCATTATTAATATGGAGTGAGGCGAATGGATGATAGCAATGTTAATACGAAAATTAGTTGTTAGCTACTTAGTTTGAATTAGTTTAAAAAATATTAAAAAATAAAATTGTTGCTTAAAACTGACCTCCATCAGCTTGTCCTTCTTAATCATGTGCAGATCGGTGTAGGTGAGTGCACGAACATTGGCAGCTGACTGACCCGTGGAGCCGTTGTTCTTCCAAAACTCATCGCCAAACACATCGCCTTTCCCTGGAAAGTGAAGCATCGAGAGAAGTCGCTGTATTAGGGTAAAAGAATAAAAGACGTTAGGTGTTAATCAGTCCCCTTCGAGATGCGCCACGCATTCTAATTCTGCGAAGACCTCTGCTGTGAAGGCAATTTGGATGCGCATTTGGCCTATACAATCACTTAGGATGGCTAGCCGATGGACAACTCAGTGAGTTACCCTTTCCTAAAGTCTAGTGATAATTCAACGACTCCAGCGATGGAAGGAATGGTTGGCCCGAGCGGGAAATCCGAACCAAGAACTGGAGTCGGGTGCGTTTGACAGTCGGCGGTTCTTCCGACTGCACTACCCAACACATCAAGGAAAGGCTAACAGCTGCTTAGTAGTAACGATGAAGCCAGTTTGCAGTTCTATGGCCCTAATAAAGGATAAACGACGGCGTTACCCTTATCCATTTTGGGATGCGCCACGCATTCTACTTTCACGGGATGTCGTGGAGGTGATTCAAATGCGTATTTCACCATAAAATGACTTGAGGTGGCCAGCCGATGGATAATTCAGCGCTTTAACCAACTCAGACATGTATGGTACCAATTCACCGACCCCGGAGGGATGGAAGGATTGGTTGCCTGGGCGAGAAATCCGAACCAAGAACCTGGTATCGGGTGCAAGCGATAGCCGGCGCCTTCTCCGACTGCGCTACACGCGTCCATGGCCCTATTATCACATGAAAATACAAATTTCAATGCCTCTTTAGGACCCTGGAACTCACCTAAAATGGCGACCACTTCCTCATCCTGTATCACCTCCAGTGATCCACTGACGACGAACCACAGCGCATCCACTGATTCGCCGGTGTGATAGAGGAGATCACCAGGCGCAGCGTGATTCGACTGAAATCCCGGATAACGTTGATGTTCAACTAGAGAAACGCGCCGTTTATGTTTATGTTTATTTCAACCAATAATCATAATAGAACACGGTTAGGAATAAGAAAAAGAAATTCCATGATTGGCCATGTAGCAACGTGAAAAAAGAAATAACGCTATTCACTAGAATTGAGGTTAGCACAGCTCTGGAGAAGTGTATTATTATTTTTGCGATATCGAAAAGATTGAATAAATGAAAATTTAAATTGAACAGTGGAAAATAAAAGATTCCGTCACAAAATTCAAATTTGCTGAAGACGCTACTAAGCAAATGTTTCTAAAATTACCTTCTACTGCTGTTCTGGAATACGCATGGGAAAGAATAAGGAAACTTCAGACAGCCCTCTGCTGCAGGTATTGTGTAATGTTAGATCAACTGCGAGACTTGCACAGTGTACGGCTTATCGAATATATAGGGTGAACCAAAATAGAGTGGACATAGTTTTTTCGTCATAATTATGAAACAACCAACAATTCGAGAAAACGACGACTAAATTACAACAATACAAACATTAGTGCACATCATGTTCAAGTGGTTTCGAAGTGGCCTCCCTTGGAAAGGATGCAGAGGGCCAAACGTTTCGCGAATTTTTCGACGATGGGCCGCAGGTCATCAGGAGACAACCTTTCCCACTCCTGGCGCTAGGATTCCTTCAGGGACTCGAGACTGCGGTCGTGTTTGACGCCGACCCTAGCCTCTAAAATGCCTACACACTGTAGTCCACTCAAATCCGGAGAATACGGCGGCCATTCCGAAGGCGTGATGAAGTCGGGGAAATTGACCTTGCACCACGCTTGCGTACTCTTCGCCCTATGTTCGGGTGCAGAATGCTGTTGGAACTTCCAATGGGCATCACCGAAGTGCTGGTGGGCCCAAGGAAGAACTACGGACTCAAGAATGTCTCGCTGGTACACATCTTCGTCGAATTTCACTCCTTTATCCACGGAAACCAGGATTCTTGCCGCTGGCGCAGATTCCGCCCCAAACCATGACAGACTGTGTGTTTTGGACGATAGCAGAGGTGCTTGGAGCCTCTGTGGACCACATCTTACCATTTTGGCGATTGTGCGCCTACTCCACGGTGAACAGCTTCTCATCCGTGAACAGAATCTGTTCCCAGGTAGGACATGCGGCCCATCGTCGAAAAATTCGCGAAACGTTTGGCCCTCTGCATCCGCTCCAAGGGAGGCCACTACGAAACCACTTGAACATGACGTACCCCAATGTTTGTATTGTTGTAATTTAGTTGACGTTCTCTCGAATTGTTGGTTGTTTTATAATTTTGACGAAAAAATCTTGTCCACGTTATTTTGGTTCACCCTGTACATATATTGGATTCTAATGGCCTTTTTCGGATATCCCAAACCGAATCATCCAAAAATCCGGCACCCGTGAAATTGCTGTTGTTCAAATCATACAAAAATCCAAGTCCGCGAAATTGGCGTTATCGGAATCATCCAATTATCAGAGGATTGTACGAAGATTTTTGCACGAGATTTCACATCCTTATTAGGTTGTAATGAGAGTTTCCCACCACACACACCTTAGCTTTCCGCCAACTTTTCGAGAAGTGTTATGGAACCTCCTATCAATAACGCATATATAGGCTGACCTATGACCTACATTTACCACCATTGTCGTCATATTCTGTTGCGACTATGGCAGAGGAAATCGTTATCGAATGCGCGCATGTTCGACTGCTTCTGTTTTACGAGTTCGAAAAAACCAAAGCAGTGCAGGAGTCGCGGTGGAAAACAGATGTGGAACGATGGGTCCTAATACCACTGCCTTCTACGAAACAGCGAAAGTATGGTTGCGGAAGTTCAGGAACGGAGGCTTTTGCTTGGAGGACCAACCACGGTCTGGAAAGCCGGTTGCAGAGAATGAGGAGCGCCTTCTGGAGCTGGTTCAGGAGGATCCCCGACGTTGCACTCGCGAACTGACGGAGGATCTCGAGTGCAGTCACATCACCATAGCTCAACACCTGCGTGGGAGGACACAGAGATATGGCGCATGGATGCCGCATGAACTTGGCGGCCACCAGCTACAGGTGCGCTGTTGGGTTGGGCTCACTTCCCTACCGTAATCTATGCTGTTGACGATGCGCACGGTGGAATGACCGGCGGATACACCACAGTCGGGAGAGGTCATCGCCTGCCCCACCGTCTTCCACTCTTCTATTTTGAATTTAGCCACGCCCTGGTGAACGGATGTGCATATAAGGGGCAGATTCGAGCGACAAGGATCTCACACACGACTCCAGCAGCTCTACTGTTTGCCTCACCATTGATTCTGTGTTCACCATAAACTTGCTATATAAGTTGTGTCCCTCGTACCACGGAATAGTCAACGGCCACTCTCCACTTTGAAGAGACACTGGGAATACCAGTAGCTAATTGGGCGTCAATGGAACCATTGAACAGCCACAGCGCTAGGACACGGGCATGGAATCTTTGACTTTACAGCGATATTTTTCTTGGCTCGAGAGCCTCGTAACTGGCGACGAAAAGTGGGTGGTCTACGCTAACCACAGGCGAAAGCGTCAGTGGCTCAGCCGAGGCGGAGGAGGAAGTCTTCCACGCCAATACCGGAACTTCACCCAAAAAAGGTTATGCTCAGTGTGGTGGAATCGTAAAGGAGTCGTTCACTGGGAGCTGCTTCCTGCAAACACTACTGTCACTAGCGATGTCTACTGCAGGCAGATGGATCGCGTTGAAGCAGCTCTTCGTGGGAAACAAGACAAGATCTTCTTCCTTCACGACAATGGACGAACGGCAGCGCGACAGGAGGTACACCCGCCCCTTGCAGGGGGCGTAGCGTCAGGAGGTACAGCTGCCTTCTGCGGACCGGAAACTTTTGCTTTGCGTGTCAAAGGTTTCGTAAGACAGTCGTTAGACTGTTGGTGAAGCCTAGGGGGTGGGGGTGGGTGAGCAAGAGAGATGAGAGGAAGATCGCACGCCCCCAGCTGGGGACGGGTGTACCTCCTGACCGTCTCCCAAGCCTTTCCTGTAGAAAGAGGAATTGGGAATCTAGGTAAACGTTCCGCCAACGTGAACCGGGGGATGATGTCATGTCTGAATCGTTGAGCCCTTGTCCTTTAATTTCTAGGACTTCATCTGCTGAAACTGGCAGCTAAAAGCTGCGAAAACCTTGAAACTGTTAGGAGCTCTGTATCCAGTTGCTTCCATGGGGGGGGGGGGGAGGGAGGGAGTCTTCCTATAGTATGTATAAGGGTTGGATCTAGTCCACTGACTTCTTATCGTCGCCTTTTACGCGCTTCATGTCAGTGAAGGGGCATAGTAGCGCAGCCGGAGTAGACACCGTCTCTCGACTGCACCCGACTTTAAGAGTTTTTAGTTCGGATTTTCTGTCTAGGCCAATCAAGCACTCCATCCCTCAGGGTCCTGACCGTTCCCTGGCGTACACACGTTTTAAGGGAGACTCAGAAGATACTCCAGTGTTTCGAATGGCATGTTCTGGCCCACACACCGTATTCACTGGACCTTGCTCCAACGGACCGCCATCTGTTTTTTCGTTGGCAAACCATTTGCAGGAGAAACAATTCGGCGATAGGGGGCAACTTGAAAAGTGCCTCGTTGAGTTTGGCCTATTAAATTTGCTCATCTAGAACCATACAAACGAGGCTAGCAAATCTTGATAGTGTACGGTTTAGACGAGTGTCCAATTTGTCTAATTCGACGTGAGAATGTTGTTAACAGTAAAACTAGGGGACCTATCCTAGTGGGGGCTGGCAGTCCACTGTGACTCTTGGACAACGGCGAGAAAACGGAAAGCAGACTAGTTTACAAAGGCACTACCGTAACAAGACGTAGAGAGATGGTACTAAATCGTGTTTAGAGTACTTGAAGGCTACAGAAAAATCTCATTTTACTCCGGTAATCCTTTTACTTGGCGCTCCACTATAGTTCATATTAGAAATAAGGTCACTTGGAAACAATTCAAAACAATTTCTTTAAGCCTCAAGTGGCTGGTGTCGAGGTTGTAAGCTGTCACAACGATGTAATCTTGCGATCAAAACTTCTAGCGCCAGGCGGGACTCGAACCCGCACCTCCTTCTGACCGTGCGCGAATGCTCTACGCCTTTACACCACCGACGAGGTTTGGTCGAAAACAACATCCACACCTCGTAGGACCGATCAGCACTCACCCGTATCCGGGATGAGCTGGCCGCTGATATCAGCATGGAACCAGTTAAGCTGATGGTCTTGATAGAAACGATTCAAATCAGTTTCTTTAAGCCTCACTTGGAATTGAGATCTACTACCGATGAGCTTATTAACCTAAAGGGGACCATATTCGTATAGTTCTCGTCAGTCTATAATATAAAAATAAATTTAAAAATAAAGCAAATTTTCCAGATTAGGAAATTAAAAAACTTTCTTAAAGCAGTCACACAAACCTCAAGGTACATTGCGAGTGACCGCAAGCATCCGTCTGAGGCGAGCCGAAAGCACGAGTGCTCGTTGAAGACTTTCCGGTTCAGATGTACGCATATGTCAGCCTTCATGTCCTTCGGACAGTAACCAAGAACCTGCAATTGCTGTTTTCCATTAGTATAGGCACGAGCACCTTAGAGCAGATAAGTGCGGTCTACGGTGAGTCTTGCTTTTCTGGTTACACAGGGGTAGAAGGAGAAATTGCACAGGTTCACGAGATCATGCTGAAATTTCAGCTGTGGGAGAACATAAAGAAGGATCGGGAAAGAAAATTTGTTAAAACCGCCGGTAGAGGCGGTTTACGTTAGATATACGTCGTAGCCTTTAACGTTTATGATGCGCTATGTGCATAGGTGACGAAATACAGAACAGAAGTAGACAGGTTGTGGTGTAAGGTAGAAGAACCTTCTGTGTGTCGATACCCTTCGTCATAGCCCATGTCGACACCACGTAGTCCATAACCCGTTCTGCAAGCTCCTTGGGAACCTCCTGGAGTTTGATGAATTCTCGAACGTTGCTGATCATGTCGTGATATCTGAACAGACCTAAGCTTATGAAAACAAGTAGCACACGAACTTCAAGGCGTCACTGACCTAACAGTAGCTGACGTCATCTGCTGAATGATTGTCGTCATATGACCGAAGATAGCTGCATAGAGCAACGCGGAGATGATCATCATGCACACACCGAACACCTTAAGTGTTGCACTTCAACCAACACAAAACAAGGTAGAGAAAGAAAGCAGATATCCCAGGAAAAACAAGGTTAGCCGCCTTTCGATGTGGCCGCCTTTCGATTGCTTCGCAATCTGTGTCTTGTCTTTTTGGTATTATGGGGGAAGGCTGAGGTAACGAAAAATGCCGTTAAATCATTAAATTCGTTAAGTCGTTAACCGTTAAATCTGCACCCCTGTTTTCAAACCGTCTTACCCCGATTTTTCGCGCAACCAACCTTCTCGTTGTCCGTATTGCTGGCGATGTTTCCGAAGCCAACCGTAGACATGCAGCTCATCGTGAAATAGAGGGCTGAAAATGAAGGAAACTGAAAGGGCGGTCACTCTTATCGCTCACCGGAGAATTTGTCTGTTCTCTCAATTCCATTCTTTTCATCAAGAACTATTTCCGCATTAAGTCAATCAAAATAAATTTTGTAGGAATAATTAAGAACACACATGATTGTAGCTTGCACCCGTAAGCTCACAACTTATTGAGATGTGAAGCATCTATATTGCCCTTTCCGTAATGCGAGCCTTCTACCGTATTCAAAACGCTGATTGAGGTCTCCTGGTAGAAATTTCAGTTCAAATTGATCTCCATTGATCTGGTTTTGACGGCTGATCTTGTCTTCTAAAAAGACCACTCGCTTGCTTTTTTATGTTGTTTGCAAAATACCCAGAACACTTCGGTGCTATGCACTTAGCAATCTTGTTTGGGTAACGAGCGATTTATATGGCATCCTCTTCAAGTGGGAATTCGAAAACTGTTACTATCTACAAGGTGTCTCAAGAAATGTATACACTGTTTGAAAGGTGATAACTTTGCTCACGGTAAAGGCATTAAAGAAGTTAAGGGCTCATATGAAAGCTTAAGAGATTAGAAATCCACGAACTCGTCTGAAATTTTGCATTTTCCGCTCGATTGATTATGTTTCGCTTCAATAGCTTGTTTCAGCATATTGTATTCTCAACTTCTCTCTTTATTCAAGAGTAAACAGGTGCCCGCTCATGACCTCCCATCAGGGTAACCTGGGGTGCGTACCAGTTTAAAGAGGCCTTTGAGATACAAGGCCCGCCCGCAATGGTTAATGCTAATAGAGACCCTATGAACGTAGTATCATAGCTGCCTGCTTAATGATTGACACGTCGAATAGTTCGATTGTTAACTTTCTGTGTATCAGAAGAGGACATTTTGCACTTTCCAGCATTGACTCAGCAAATTTAGCCATGAAAGCACTCTAATCTCTTTTCTCCTTTTCGTCCTCTCGCTACCACATTTTTGTTTGTTCTCTTCCTGTTTACCCTGTTTCTTGATTTGTCTTGTAAGCCAGTCACCTTTGCTCTTTTGATAGCCACTTTGTTCAATTATAGCACTGGCACGAATACATGAAAAATGAAATGACTAGTTGCACGCTAAAGTAATCTCATAAACCTACCCTTTCACAAGAGTCTCAAACATCTTAAAATGTTTCACTGTTAGACCTTTTTAAATAGTACTTGCATCTTTTAGATTAAAATGCATTTTTGGCAAGCAGAGATTATTATTATTATTTATTACATGGGTCAAATCCATGTGAAGAACAATGTAATTAAAAACGGTATAGAACGACGTCCACATCAAATTGGCTAACGATCCAGATCAAAGTGTTATAGAATGATTAGAAAGTACATACGACAACAAATGCCCAGAGAGAGAAGAATGGAAGGGAGAACAGATCAAGAGGGGTTTTGCCACAAGATCTCATTATGTCCTAGAATTATTCATGAATTGACTTGCATTCGTAATAAATGGTTTCAGCTTGTACGGAATCACTGAGTTTTTGGAAGGTTTTATATAATCCGAACCTGCTCTATTAACGAAAAAATTATGTCGAATAGAAGATTTTGCAGTACTTAGTGAAAGTTTCTCTCCTCCACCTCGGGTTCTAGATGGTCTCACTATGAAGAAGTCACGCTTATCAAGTCCACAGAAACCATGGAGAATTTTGTGAACCATTACGAGGTCGTATATTCTTCGTCTGGATGAAAGTTTCTGTAGTCCGAGTTGTTTGTTTCTTACTTCACTGCTGGGAATTGCATGGTAATCAAAGCCACATTTCCTGATAAACAGTTTTCTAGTGAAGCTATTTTGGACTTTTTCAAGTCTAAGTATATTCTTCTTCTTAACTGGGTAAAAAATTGTTGTTCCATACTCAAGTATCGGCCTAACGTAAGTCGTAGATGTGTTTTTAAGTTTTAAACGTTAGAAGAAACACAAACACTTTATGGAGAAAATGGAACAAGTACGTAAAATCCAAAACTTCAGACGAGCTCATGGCACAATCCATACGGCCCATACGTCAGAAAATTTCAATTTTCTTAAGCTTCCATATGAGCCCTTAACTTTTTAAGTGACTTTAATGTGAGCAAAGTTATCACCCTTCAAACAATACACACATTTTTCTTGAGACACCCTGTATACAGCGAGGCTGGCCCAGCCAGCATATTTCCATATGTCATTCATTGCCTATTTATGTCTGTATTTATTGTGTATTTTATTATATTTATTGTGTCTGATTTCGTTGTCAGAGCGTTAAGATTTAGAACCCTATAACTAGGAGTGCATATTCTCTTAACCATCCCATTTCCATTAAACTCACAGGAGATGTAAGAGCTTGTCCTCGAAGGTCCTCCAACTAGCCGTGTCCTATTTGATAGGTTCATGTTGTACGGCGACTTAAGATCATTGGCTAGCCGGTACAACCATCCGTCCGGTAACATTGGGTTGTCCATCTGAAAGTGGACTCGTTGATTCCATCTGATTCAGTAGCGTTTTATTTATTTATTTTATTCATTTACGCGAAGTAATGTTGTAAAAGATTTAAACAACCATATACAAGACGAAACCTTCGCTAGCTCATAGTATGCAGGAGAACACAAAAAATAAAGGTTGATGGGAAAAACGAAGTAGCAACTAACAAATAATAAACAATAGAGGCCAAGTCAAGTCGTTGCGGCAAGTCTGTGTCACGTAGAATTGGGCACCGTAAGAGGACTTGTGTAGCTCGAGCAATTACATCAGTAGCGCTGCTATCCTCGTGGAAACGAGAGAAGATGTCCGCAGCGAGCGAGACGAGTTGAAGAGTCTTTGGCCATAATAGTGTTGAAGCAAGTTCGAGAAAATCTAACCTTCACTCGCACTTCATATTCTCCTATACTGAACCATATACACGCCAACCAGTGGGCGACGAGCACATAGGCGCACAGCAACAGCAACAATGTGGCCGCACCGTACTCCAGGTAGTTGTCCAATTTTCGCGCAACTCGTCCCAATCGTAACAATCGAACGACTTTTAGCGCAGAAAATAGGCTACCAATTCTCTGAAACAGAGAGTTCAAATAAAAAAGAATGTTCAGGAAGAAGTTAAGCTATGGAGGGTTGCGTTGTCGGCCGATCTTTAAAACAAAAGAAGAATTTCATGAAGCGATTATAAATGAAGGATGAATGCTGGGGTTAGTCAAACCCGTTATGGGTGCGCCGCGTATTTTATTTTTACGGGAGGTCGTTTTGGCACTTTAAATTCTTATTGGTCCTTTCAATGGCGTGTGATGTGAGCAGGTGGACAGGATAGTGTCTTCCAAACATTATTCCCTGATAAGTCTGGTACCATTTCGCCGCTTTCAGATGGATGGAACCTAAGCGGGAAGCCCGAACCGAGAATCTGGAATCGCCTGCACGTGGTAGCTGATACCTCCAACAGGGGAACTCGGGAACATCGGACAATAACACAACAATTTTGCTTATTAATTTTATTTTCGCAACGGAGTAATTGCCTAGCCACTTGAGACAGTAATACCATGTCTTCTGTGCTGATCGCCGAACGCTTGCTTTTCTACTGCATCCAACCTGTTGTCCACTGGCGTTTTGTGGCCCTCTCAAATCCAAATACCACTTAGGATATATAAGAACTCGTTATAGTAAACCGCAGGGTGGAGAGAGTGTAGTCAGCGACGTTGCCAACAGTTAACACTAATACAGGGTGCGCCAAAATAACGGGTTGAAGCTTTTTTAATCATAACAGAAAAACGGTTGTCAATTTCGATAAACAATCAACAAATAACAACAACATACACTTACAGCAACATCATGTCCGATGGGTTTCGAAGTGGACCCCTTGTCGCGAATGCAGAGTGCCAAACGTTTCGCGAACTTTTCTGCTATGGGCCGCAGGTCATCGGGAGACAAACGGTCCCACTCTCGGCGCCAGGATTGCTTCAAGGACTCAAGACTGTTCGCACAGGCCCTGGACTCCAAAATCGAACACACGCTGTAGCCCATGGGTTTCAGGTCTGGAGAGTTTGGGGGCCATTCCTCAGATGTTATAAAGTCGGGGAAGTGGCGTTGCACCACTCCTTCTTGTTCTTTGCTCTATGCGCTGGCAGAGAGTCCTGTTGAAACGTCCAATGGGTGTTGCCGAAGTGCTGTCGAGCCCAAGGAAGGACCACACCTCAAGAATGTTTCGCAGGTACACATCTTGGTCAATTTTCACTCCTTGGTCCATGAAGTACAAGGGTGTCCTGCCGCTGGCACAAATTCCACCCCATAGTATGACCGATTGTGGGTTTTGACAGTGACGAATGATGGAGGTGTCCGGAGCCTTTGTAGACTAGATCCTATCATTTTGGCGATTGTGGGCCTGCTCCACGGAGAGCAGCTTCTCATTTGTGATGAGTATCCGTTCCCATCCTTGACCTGCGGCCCGCACCCTTATTTGGCGACATCGAAAGAGCCGTTCGCGCTTGTTCTTGTCCTTTAAAAGCTGGACTTTTGGGCCCTATAGGGCTTCAAACCTAGTTCGTCTTTTGCTAAACGATGCATTGAAGAGAGGCTGACTCCGATGTCTCGAGCGATTTTCCTCATCTGTCCTCGGATTTCGATCAACTCACTTCTTGATGATTTTCCGTATTCGAGACGTGTTGCCGGTGCGCTTACGTCCTTGGCCTGGACGGTCACTTCATGGCTCAGCTCCCTGTACAGAATTGTTGCTTTGGAAACAGTCGTTTGAGCGACACCGAGCAAACGAACGATGTTACTCTGACGCATTCCTCGGCGATGGAGTTCCAAATTTGCGGCTCTTTGGTTCGACATTATGCAGACTGGTGGCTCCAAGTTGAACTCGGAGAAAACCGACCGGTTCAAAAAGACGTGCCGAAACAACTGGCACCATTGACGTAGTGTTGCGGGTTGATGCCTTTGCACAGGAAAACACCAAACTCTGCAGCATGCACATGCAGCACTGTTTTTTTCTGTCTACTGTTGTTTATTTATTTAAGGCGCACAACTTGTGCAATAAATGAAATGAAATGAAAAAAAAAACCGTTATTTGGCGCACCCTGTAGAAATGGATGTGCAATCACAGCACCGTGGCGCCAAATCATGCGGAACCTGCGGTGCCATATTCTATCGAGAATTCTATGCTTACTGATAGTAGGTACTGGTGCTCATAAGGCGGCTTCAGGGAAAGTGTAAAAAGTAAGTATAAGTAACAGCAACAGCACTTCAACTCCGCAGTTCTTCCTGCGTTGTGCTACGCATGCGAGTCATGGACGTTGGTGAAGTCGATGAAAGACCAGCTGTGAAGAACGCAGGTAGCCTTAGGACACAAAAATACCGACATATCCGTGCCCCAAGACATTGTCCAAACTGCACAATGAAGGCATACGAATGTCCTGGATGCCATATTACAACCGCGACTCTAACTCGATTAAGGTACTTCTCCACTGAGCATCAATGGTTCAAGATCGAGAGAAGATGAAGTAGTTAGGACCTGAGAAGGACGGACCACTACCAAGGAAAGGTCACAAGTAGGGCATATGTTATACTTCGGCGACAGCATCTGCGACGCGGTCAGCGACAATGTTGCGCGGGTTGCTACACACTGCGTGGTTTAACGCAAGTAAGGCCTGAGTTATACTCCCGTGGGACGTCCGAGGACGGAGGGGAGCAAGCTGAACATATAAAAGGGCGCGGCAGCTGCGGCGACTGCTGCGGCAAGCGCGACATCTACATAGAGTGTGCTGCTACAGTTACGAAGTCTAACGCTCTTGTAATTGCATAAACTGCTTTGGATAGCTCTGCTCAGGTATTTGAGAGTCCTCCGGTGCACATAATTAGAGGAGGTGGTTATTTTGGGTGGGAATTGGATGACCTAATCCAAGCAATGGACAATTGCTGCTATTGTGATACGATTTTGGGTTCCTTCATGACACGAAGCTTCATTTCTAAAAGTCACATATCTAGATACAATACAGCAGAACTCAGAAGTTTGTTAGAGCTCCGTTTCCCCATTACAGCCCATCTAAGAGCGATGCGTCAGTGGCGATTCATCGCGCGTGCGGCAGAGGCCGCCGCGCGCGCGGCGAAAACTTGTATGTTCGTACCAGGGGTGCACACAAAATTCTGTGCGTTAAAATTTTTTAACGAAATTTTTTAACGGAAAATTTTCGTTAAATTTCCGGTAAATCGTTAAATTTGGTTAAAAAGTACAATTAGCTGCAAACCGTTCTTTTAAGTGAAAAAATCAAGGAAAACCTTATACGTTTAAACTTGATGAGGTCAACAGCTGAAGTTCAAGGGATAACTTTGCAATGTAAAAAAACAGTTCATCATCATCAAGCACAGAAAAATAAATAAGCCTTCAGTAACAAATTATCTACAGGGTGTGGAATAAGAGAGGTATGGAATTACCATGCAAGGTGCTCACCGACAAGGCATCTTAATGTGTGCGATCAGGCAAAACCCGGAGTTCCCCTTTCTTAGTTTTTTTTTTTGCGAAACCGTTTCGAGTGACTGTTCTACGAGCATATACAGTCTCGATGCCGGCATCAGAAATGATTTAATAAAGATACAGTTAAAAGCCTATCAGTGGAATGTGGACACGTTGTCGAACGCACGATTTTCTAGTGCCCGGTGTGTGGGACCAATCCATTTTTTTTGCAACGTCGAGACCGTGACGCGACATCGTGTCACACGGCCCTACACTGCCGAAAAGGTGTGCTGCGTCGTCAACGTGTTAACGTTTAGAAAAAGCAGCTTCCCTAATTTTTTTATTAGCGTTTTCTAAAATTGTTTAAAATATGTCCAGCGAGCGAAAACATTCTTTCCGTCAGGACTGTTCCACGTGGCGGGCAAAATTATTCTGTGATAAGCAATGCCAGATGAGGATAGGCATATCTTATGAGGAGGTTAGACCAGTATCTTTGTGGATTCGTTGGTGTTCTTGTGGGCTCGGAGAAGAAACTTCTAGGTCCAAGATGCATCAAAGGTTAGAAGGGTAAAGGCGGCATTACTCAATCACTATCCCCGCTACGCATTCTACTTCTACGGGATGTGGAGGCGGGTTGAATGCGTATTTGGGCATACAATGACTTGCGGTGGCGAGCCGATGAACAAGAGACAAGTCTGGTACCAATTAATCCCGAAAGGATGGAAGGCTTGGTTGGCCTGGGTGGGAAATCCGAACCAGAAACCTGGTATCGGGGCACGCGACAGCCGGCATTTCCTCCAACTGCGCTACTCGTGCACCCGAAATGCATCTAATTTTTTTAAATTCAAAACACATTCATGAAAACATTAAAATATTCTTGCTGATCTCAATAGTTCTTTAAGGAACAGTCCTAATAGGGAGGATGAGATCTGCAACATTAGTGAAGACTGAGAGCAAATGCTATAAACCCACTGAGAAAAAAAGTCCGTTAAAAATTCCGTTAAATTTCTAAAAATTTCCGTTAAGTCGTTAAGCCAAATTTTACCGAAAAATGCCGTTAATTCGTTAAATCCGTTAAATCGTTAACCGTTAAATGTGCACCCCTGGTTCGTACTACCAGCCGCGGACGGAAGGTGCACCGCGAATGGCTGGCGTGGCGGGGCACGGCGATTGGCCAGGTGAGAGATCCCGGCGCGATTCCCGCCCGTCCGCGGATGCTCACGCGGGTGTATAACTCAGGCCTAAGTAGGATAACAGCATTGACTAACCTCGTCGTCGCGTTTGAACATATAAAATATATCGTAAGGCAGGCACGATAAGAGATCGATAAGGAACCACGATTTGAAGTAGTTTTGTCGAATAATTGAGGGGTCTATGACAACCTGAAAGAATTCATTGTGCGCATGTACAGAACTGTAGTTTCCCTAGCACATGTTGCAGTGCAAAGTGCTTCAACGTCCTCTAATTCAAGTCGTCTGCTTACCTCTCCACCCGGACCGACAAATGTCGTGTGGAAATTTAGCAAAATATCGGCAAAAAATATGACGTCGACGATCGAGTCCATAAGAGCTACGGAGTCGATGCCGCCACCCGGATATTCCCTAAACGATAGGAATACAAAAAAGAGAAAGTCTGATGCAAATAAATCAGGGGTGGCCATGCGTTCATCTAAGATTAGCTAGTTAAATCCCTTTTATCAAGGAACAAATTTTTGAAAACATTGAAAGTTGTCTAACCTTATATCAACATTTTTAGTATGCCCGCACTAAAACAAAAAGTGCACACAATGTTTAAATCAACGTAGGTCTAAGATTTCATGCAGAACTGTGCCCCATGACGCTTATGTCGTGGCGTAATCTCCGTGCTACTCCCCAAGAGAAGCGGTTACGTGAAAGCAGAACAGAATTCAACATAAAGCAAAAAATCACAGTGAAAACTATACCTGAACGGTTGCATGAAAAATGGTTTAAGGCTAAAAGATAGGCATTTCAAGATGGTAAGCGGCATGCCAAAATCATGAAGACCTGACTAAATAAGCGCAGACCAACAAATATTTGTACCAAACTATGTGGCATTTAGAGATTTTTGAGGTCACATCATAAAGCGCAGGTGAGATTCCAGCTCAAATCTTCACTGATCAAGGACGTCTTTCTAAGGGATTTGTATGGCAAACTTCATGCTTGAAATTAAGCACTATTTGTTTAGAACGTAAGGTAGATCAAGTGGTTCCGTAGTGGTCTCCCTTGGAGTGGATGCACAGGGCCAAACGCTTCGCTAGGTTTGGGGGCGATGGGCCGCAGGTCATCAGGAAACAATCGTTCCCACTCCTGGCGTTAGGATTCCTTCAAGGACTCGAGACTGAGGTGGCGTTTGACGCCGACCCTAGCCTCTAAAATGCCCACACAGCGTAGTCTATCGGATTCAAATCCGGAAAATACGGCGGCCATTCGGAAGGCGTTATGGAATCGGGGAAATTGGCCTCGCACCACGCCTGCGTACTCTTCGCCCTATGTTCGGGTGCAGAGTCCTGTTGGAACGTCGAATGGGCATCACCGAAGTGCTACTAGACTCAAGGAAGAACTACGGACTCAAGAATGTCTCGCTGATGCACATCTTTTTCAATTTTCACTCCTTTATCCACGAAAACCAGAGGGGTCCTGCCAGAGGAATGATTCCGCCCCAAACCATGACCGATTGTGGGCTCTGGCGGTGTTCGACGATAGCAGAGCTGCTTGGAGCCTCTGTAGACCAGATCTTATCATTCTGGCGATTGTGCGCCTGCTCCACGGTGAACAGCTTCGATCTGTGAACAGAATCTGTTTCCAGCCACGACCTGCGGCCCATCGCCCCCAAACTTCGCGTTTGGCGCTTTGCATCCGCTCCAACGGAGGCCACTTCGAAACCACTTCAAGATGGTGTACTTTAATGTTTGTGTTGTTGTAAATTAGTCGTCGTTTTTTCGAATTGTTGGTTGTTTTATAACTATGACAAAAAATCTGGTCCACGTTATTTTGGTGCACTCTGTAATAGTTATCCCTTCGTGGACTACAACAGTCTTCATGGTACCGCACATCTAATCATGTAGAACTACTGAGAGGAACTCGGAGAACAGCAGGATGTGCTTTTGTTCGGTTGTGAAAACATTATACATTTAACATTATAGAATAGGCATTTATCAAAACATATTAATGTGACTAGAGGATGAGACGAGTTCTAATTGCTTCTTGAGTTTTAAAGTTTTTGTGCTAGAAATGTTTTTGCGATCCTATTTTTGACATCTTTGATGCTAGATTTTGTTCTACGCTATAATACAAACGCTACAGAAGATAGCTCGAATTTTAAATAGAAAGTAAACTTAAGAGATAGAAAGAGAGCATGCGTTTGACTTAATACTTGTCCTGGGTAAGAATTATCTTACCCCCTGGGTTGCTTAGTAACTTCTTTACGTTTTTCTTAGGTGAGTTAAATTATATGCGGGTACGCCGACCTAGTGACGTCCACAAAGGCCTAGCCTATGGATGATGGTAGAACATTAGAGAGCTGCCTGCCTTGGAGCGGCTTAGAGTGGATCGGTACCGTCCGATTCTCTCCGTTCTTTCTTCCCCACATCATCGCAGGAGCCTGTTGTGAACGCAAGGAGGAGGAGCTTGAGCAGAGGCGTGGTTCAAAATCATGAACCTGAGTTCATGACGCTATGATTATGTTATCATTCTCCAATTGTCAGTTAGATATACTATTAGGTTGGCAACTAATTTCGTGGACTCTCAAGAATCTTCAGCAAAACTCTTTATTAACAAATAACTAATGACAATCTTTAATTAAAATAAGATCCCCCAGAACGCAGAAGTGCTTCTCATATATCAGGTAGCTGGTCTGTCCCACGGCCATAGAGTTATTGTGCTTTTAAGGCCAAGAATCTTTGGAGGTGCATTTTGACAGGGTCCACATTATTAAATCGTCTTCCGACCAAGAAATACTGCACCGAACTAAAAATGTGGTAGTCACTCGGCGCAAGGTCTGTGCTGTAAAGTGCATGAGTTTGACGCTTCCAGTCAAGGTCTTCTATTTTTTGAGGCGTCCGGTTCGCTACGTTCCCTCCGTTTGGTTGCGTCAAGAAGGCATTATCTTCTGGGAGCTCATCAAGAACGGTTCCAGCATTAATGCTGTAATCTACTCTTCTCATCCTAGCCGAGCGCAGGCTGAACTCCGCTGGAATCGGTTCAGACAGATTTTCAGGAGCGGAATTATTTATCAGCAAGATAACGCCAGATCACACGTTACGAATCGGGAGCTTCAAAAAATCGAAGACCTTAGCTGGGAGCGTCTAACTCACCCACCTTACAACACAGGCCGTGCGCCAAATGACTAGCACCTTTATAGCACGCTGCAGCACCTCTTGGTTGGAGGACGACTTATTAATGTGGACCATGTCAAAATGCACCTCCAAGGATTCTTGGCTGCAAAAGCACAAGAATTCTACAGCTGTGGGAAGGGCCAGGTAGCTGATAGATGGGAAGCAGTTCCACGTTCCAACAGATCTTACTTTGGTTCAAAACTGTTAGTCCACGAAATTAGTTGCCAACCTAATAGATATGATATACTCTGCAACTGTGGAGACCACTGACACAATGTGCTGCGTAAATCTAAGTGATTAAATATGTAAATAGAGAAATGAATAAACAAATAAAGCAATGTCGAGGTTAGCGTTGTATTGTACGCGTACGTTACTCATACAATACAACGTTAACCTCGACATTGACATAGTTCAAATGCCTGAAATTATAGAATACTGAGTGCTTTCAAAACATGGAGTCCCATGAAAACGTGTCGTAGGCGCAACACCATTTGCGACTGTAGAGAGTGGCACACACATTCTGCTAACAAGATTTGTAAGATCTCAGCCAGACATGCTCCTACTCGCACTGTTGGTTTGTTAAGCATTGAAGTGTTTTTTTTTGATATCTGCCTTTTGCGATTGTATTAAACCCATGACTTATACCCTTTAACTTATAGTATAAAGTTGTACCTTGCACTTCTTGCTCTTATTCCTTTACCGACGAAATGTAACAGTACGGCTGGCAATAGAGAAAATTATTTGGTACTTGTGAAGCAAAGGGCCCGTGGTGCCGTGGGGTTGCCGGGAAACCTGTTAACGCGGCGAACCCACGGCACCACGGAGCCGGTAGTTATGAAGCACCCGTCCTCGGGTGCCGTGAGTTGCCGCGTTTCCGTTGCCGTTGCCGCGCTAACATGCTTCTCTGCTGCCCCACGGCACCACGGGCCCTCTGCTTCACAAGAACCAATTGTTTGACCTCATTTTATTTCCAGGAGGAAACTACTCAAGAAGCTTGAGTAGATGATCTATATAGTAGGGATAGAAATTATGGCAAAAAAGCATACCTGTTTTTGAAGGCAATATTGAATGGAACCATAAACGCAGTATAAAACGTCAACGCCAGTATCGACCAATCCCAGATCGTCTTGAACGTCGAGTAGTGTAGAATGATGTGCGGTGAGGTCTTCGGTGTTTCTTGCCGATATTGTGGCAACATGTCACCGCCAAGGTTCATCACCTAAACTCTGCCACGTGTCAGCAACTAAGCCTGACGAAGTATGTCTTCATTCGCACACAACTTAAAACGTATCTTTAAATGAACTATGTGTCGGTTGAGATACGGTAGAGGAAACTGAGGCCAGGCATGATGGTGGTGTCGATGTCGTCTATGATGTCCTTTGTCGTGCTTGGAAATGTGCTCTAATGGGTGGGTGTGTGAAAGAGAAAGAGAAACGTTTCTGTCATATGAAGAAATCGGTGAGTGGTCGCATACAACACCTTTGTACGAAATAATCTAGCCAAGTAAATCTGTGCTCGTATTATAGTATTATCTCCCCCTTACAAGTACTATAACAAGACTTTTTAGAAACGACCAGTAAAAGTAATCTGCTCAAGGCGTGAGTTGAACAATAGTAGAAGGTAAGCTACTTTCCTGCTAACCTTTTCATTTTCAGTGAAGGAAGAGTTTGCGACCTTATTAGAAAGACTGCCAACCCAGAGCCGTAATATTTCATTTCTGAATTCTTTTGCACAGGCGGACTTCTTTTTGATCAGTAGATCTATTAGCACCATAGTGTTATTTGCAAATGGTCTGTAATAAAAGTGGGCTCTCTTCTAACCATCGTCCGTTGGTTCTTTGAACTTCATGGTCATGGTTATAACTGCGATTTTGCAATAATAAAGCTCGGCTAAGTCAGCCCTTTATTTATAATGTTTCGGACATCAAGCCCTTCTTCAGGTATGAATACAGCACTTAGCAAACACTTTACTGACAAACCTCGTATCTACAGGGAAAGAGTGGGCGTTAAAGAAGTTCAAATGACGTGTTTGTCCGTGGATGAAGTGCAATAAGCTTCGAAGTGCTTGCGTAATTTAGCAAGTAGGGAGCGTTCTCTTAAGGCCCATGCACACTTCTGCGACACCGCGGCGCGGCAAGAGGGGCGACTGCCACTACCGCGAAATCCGGCGGTCGCAGCGCGGTCGCGTTGGAGCACCGTTATAGGCAACGGGACCGACGTCCCAGTGCATGTCGCGCCGCCAGGAATGATTTGAACCATTCCAGCCTGCGCCACTCAGCGCGGCATCGCCGGCGATAGTCGCCGCGATAGCCGCAAAAGTGTGCATGCCCCCCCCCCCTCTGCGGCACGTGTCGCTGTGTCGCGCCGCGCCTGTCGTGGCCCTATCCTTCATCATGGCCGTGCCGCGCTGTCGCTGAGGTGTGCATGGGCCTTTAAGCCGCATGCACACTCGGCAGCGGCGGCAGCGGCAGTCATGATTAAGCATAGGGGCATCGATTCTCGGCAAACCAATGCCCCTATGCTTAATCGTGGCTACCGTTGCAGCCCCTGCCGAGTGTGCATGCGGCTTTAGGTCTTGTCTAGTGTGCGCGCGACGCGATGCCATGCGTAGTGGCTGAATTGATCAATCTCGTCGCTCGACCAATTTGGCCACTACACATGTATCTCTCACGCGTCGCGTGCACACTAAACAAGGCCTTGCATCTCATTGCTACCATTGTAAGCCACTCACGGCACGCACTGCTAGTATAGGGTGGTAAGCCTCACAGCATACTTTGTTTCCTCTCTCTTTAATTTAATGGCGGGTGCTTTATTTCCAGCGCTTCCTTGATCTTCCTCTCCATCTAATAGCTTTCCGTGAAGGGTCGAAATTTAGAATTTTCTAATTCCCTACTAGTTTCCTGTGAATCCCAGATCTGCGTGTGCAGTATTTATTGCGTATATGTTTATGTTTATTACGTCGCAAAAGGCAGACGCGAGGTAGAAGTAGGTCAAAGCGGACAAACATGCAACGAACATCAGAAAAATAGCACGATCAAACAAAAACTGGGTGTAGACGACTTGCATAACTAGAGCCTGTCAAACGCAAAATTTCCGATGCATATTGCTTAAAATGGGGTATATAGCAAGTTTTTGAAACGTTTCTCTTAATCCATATGTAAGCGCTACCTGCTCTGTGCATATTCCGTGCATATGTATGTTGTTGTTGTAAAGGCGGACAATATTGTTTTCTTAGACCTGAAGAAGTCTTTATTGTCCCAGACGTTATCAATCTCAGGAAATTATCTCAACGATAGGTCGAACGGCCCAAGTGTCGTATATGGGCAGAATCGCCTTTCTCTGGGAAACAGCAAAATGCAAATATCTCGACCCCAATACAACTCTGCGCAAAGTTAGGAACGACGGAAATTGCGCCGTTGGCGACGCGTTAGCCCTATGTCTGCAGACGGAGGGCGGGCTCCAGCTGGCTGGAAACAGCGATGGCGGCACAGTGGGTAGAGGGGCAATGTAATTCCCATAATCGCTGTCTCCAGCCAACTTGAGCTCGCCCTCCGCGTGCAGGCATAGGGATAACGCCGCCAACGGCCCAACTTCTGTTGTCCCTAACTCTGTGCAGAATTGTATTGGGGTCGAGATATTTGTATTCTGTTGTTTCCCAGAGAGAGGCGACTCTGTCCATATACAACACTTCCGACAGGCCATTCCGACCTACCGTTGAGATAGTTTCCTGGTCAGACAGGCTTGCTCTCTTTTCACGTTGTGTAAGTATCTTCTACAGCGAGGGTGGTCATGGCTTATTTATGAGGATAACCTAGAGGTGTTGGCGTTGTTGTATCGAGTCACGTGTAATATTAATGGTGCTGTGTAGCCTCGAAAGTAAACCTTCCAAAAGACTTCATAGTTGGATAGAGGAAAATAGCGGCTATGTGCACATGTGTTGACTGAAGAAGAAAAGGGAGCAGAAACTTTACAGTTCGAGCACGAACAAATCTAAACTCACTATGCGGCCGTTGGCCTCGTAACACTAAAACAAAACTCATTTAAAGCGACAAACGAATTTTTGAAGACAGTGGACGTGTTGTTCGGCTTTGCTTGTCCTCGCCTCAATAACGGAATTGTGCGCATATTTGCCAACAGCAGCAGCTAGATGTGTTCACACACAATCTGATGCAGCAAGGAATCTCGATGTAAATGTGTGCACTGCGAGCAAAAGTGGTTCTACAAGCTAAGTGAAAACGTGCTGTTATTCAGTTCAGTACTGAAGACAGAATCGCAGGAAAAAGTTAACTACGATAAAAGAAACAGGTAAATCTATTTCGAAAGTCGAGGATCGCTGACCTGAGTGAAGTTGGACGAGGCCGAAGTCGTCGTCTTGTGCAGATCCTTGGTTTCGATCTGATTGAACTGCTGCTTCGACTTCGCGATTCGAGCGATTTGTAGAATTCGCGACAGCCCTGTATATGCAATGATAAAGAGTTCTACAAAACCGATTAGCTACGCAAAGATGATGGTTGTCGCAAATGCGATCGTTCGTTCCCTTTGAACTCCCTTGACACGTTCGACTTTCTATGGGTGGATAAGCAATAAGCGAACGAAAGGTTTTCTGCTCATACAATCAGTTGCCCCGATTATTAAAACTACAGTCTAGCAACCATAACATATCCACGTACTACATACCTTTATTGTTCTCGTCGTCCAATGGTTGTTTGAGTGGAGTGATATCTTTGAACTGGCAGAGGTAGAGAACCACGGAGTCCTTGTCATTCTTGATTGGAGCCAAGTGAACGAGAAGCCAGATAGGCGTTTCTGACACATAATAGATTACATTTTTCATAGACAGTTGTTCTTTAAAAGTGTAGCAGTCTGAAGTTGTAAAAGTCTAATAGGGTTCGTTGCAACAACCAAACAGTAAACAATAAATAATAATTCAACAAGAACAACTTTAGATATGCTGAAGCTAGAATCTAGCCAGAGTTAACACTTGCGACTCAGCGACCTTTCCTGTTGTATGGTCACTTTATCGTCTAGTCTGTGTTGTAGCAATATAACTAATTTGTTAGCAGTGAAATGTACTAATCATCTCTTTAGTTAGTTAGAAAATAATTTGTACGTTTTTCAATGTTTCCCCGTTTCTCTGCTTGTCCGATTTCTGTTTCACCGTTTGTTGCGAGAGCGAGTCAGCATCTCTTAATCGCGACTAAACTGAACAGCCTGATTTGACTGCTGTCATATGGGGGCAGAGTGGCTCTCGCCTTCTCTGTGCTACTGTTGCACGGTTCGTATTTTGTAGCTGATATACTGCTTCGTCTACACGTCATCAACAAAAAGTAAACGTCTACAAGCGGATGTGCACAAATACGTGGTGCATCGGCCGCTGCAAACGTCTAAGAGAGATGCGATTGGCTCCGAGACACTTCGTTGTTCTTAGAAAATCTCAAGCACAGTCGAACGGGAAAGTGGGATTTATGAAGGGGCTACGACCTACTAATGGAAGGGAACTGGGCGTCGACAAATGACTATCACCGTTTGTGAGAATGCAGAGAGGCGACGGAAGGCCAATAGCACGAACTACAACGAATACGGTGCCTTGGTCTGGTCTGGTCCTATGGTGAGATCAACCACTGGTATTATCGAGCTGACGACTTCCTCAGCAACCTAACTCAATTTGGCAAAGGTGGCAGTCAACAACGACAGATATAACAGATGTTCACCAAGCCATCGAAAGAATTAACGCCCGATATTGCAAGATTGAGGAACTAAACCGGCGTAGAGTGCAAGAAACTAAGATTGAAGAGGTATTGTCACGTCTAGAAACCGTTTCGAATGAACTGCGTAAAGAGGTTGAACACACTAGGCAGTCGACGAGCTATTCCTTTGGAGGCAGGTCTTGAAAACGTCATCGGAAGTAGTCGCAAGAATATGACGAAGAGATATCACGTCTAACGGCAAACTCTAGGAAGCGAGGATAACGTCATTCTCGTAAACGAAGCTATGGCAGTGTGTGTTTTTTGTGGAAAAATGGAAATCATCGTCCCGATGATTGTTCTTATGTACGAACGGTCGAGGCTCCCTCCTTGTAGTTCTTGAGCCTCCAAGCAAGCTGTTTCCGATGCCTCAGTTGCTGTAAAAGGGGTGCAAGTGTGCAAAGGAATGTTTCTATGGTCGAGGCCCTCGACATAACACACTCGTTTATTGTGTGCTGTAGCGATAACACTAACTTGTTATCATCTCTTTACTTAGTTGGAAGTTAACATTCGCACGTTCCTCTTTGCGTCTCTGCTTATTTAATCTCTGTTTCACCGTCTGTCGCAATTATTGACTTTTAGTGTTGTATTCTTTTTTTGCGTACCCCGTGCAGTAAAAGAGTAAACAAATAAAAAGCGAGTGGATCGGCTTGTCTTATGACCTCCCATTAGGCTAATCTACTGAGCTGCGCACCAGCTTTCATGTATTAATAACTATAACATCCCCACTTAGGATGCGTCTAGTCTGGCTCCCATGCTAGTAACATCGTAAGCACTCTGCACTGCATTTTTGTTCATTGTTTTTGTTGCCTACTGTGCCTTAACTGCTTAAGCAAATCAGAGCAAAAGTCTCGACATGTGCTTGCACGATTTATATGTTATTATAGCAAGCGCATTTTCCCCATATTTTCTCACAAATCCAGACTGTTCTTTTCTTGCCTTTCCTTGTTTTTTCTACGTCTTAAACCTAATTTTATTTTTCCTCTTACGATCTTCTTCCATCGCTACATCATGTGATTTGAACTGGCAAAAATAAATAACTTTCTCACATGGTGCAGCTATAAATCCTACTATTAGGGTGTCTGGAAAGTTTTGAGAAAATCTTTTGTTGTATTCATACTGCAACTGAACAAAAGATTAGTCGATAAACAATGTATGACCACAACCTTCCTCCATCGTTCGGACAGCGAGGCAAATGGCTCTCTCCAAAAAGAAGCAGGGCGTGACGCTGCCCATTCGTCGACTGCGCGCGAGGAGTCGTTGTTGCGAATGCCGTCCACGGCAGAAGTGCTCGAGAAAGCGTGGAAGTCACAGAGTGAGAGATCCGGAAAGTGAGGTGGATGGGTAGCCACAAGATGTTCAGCTTCTCTAGCTGACTCTGGGTAGTCTTTGCGAGGAGTGGCTTCGCGTTATCCATCAGAAGATGAATCTTGTCCTTGTACATGTGGTCAGCCGGTAACCTGGACTCCACCTCTACCAGCTGTGAGGAGTCCACTTGGCGTCAATCGACTGCCCAGCCGGCAAGACCTCGTAGTAAACGACACCCTTGCTACAGTAGTAAATACAAATAGGACAGTTGCTTCTTGCTATGGATATCTCTCTTTGGGACGGGCTGTGAGCTTTTATCGCGAAGCAGGCACTGTTGCTTCCGGTCCGGGTTGCTGTACGTTATCCACTTCTCATCCATGGCCATTATCTTCTCAGTCCATGCCGTCGTTCGGTAGAGGGAGAGTAGAGAAGAACAGACCTTCACACGCGTGTTTTGCTAGGCAGCTGTCAGGTCGTGGGGTACGGTACGAGGACGCTTCGCCACAAGACTGGATCGAGTGAGGATATCTGGTCTGTGGTTTTCGGAGTGCCCGTCTACCTCTCTATACCTTGGACAGACTTAGCCGGATCAGCTTGGAAAGACGCGAGGACCACCGTTGTTCTTCTCGATTGAAGATGCCCGAATCGAGTGACAGCGTCGAGGGAGAAGTCTCCTTTTGCAAATCGATCGAACCAGCGCTACACCGTAGCAGTGTAGGGAGACTCGAGACCCATCAACGACCCAATCTGCTGATGGGCCTCATTTGGATTGAAGCCGGAACCGAAGCATCGAAGCGAAATGATGTGGTAGTCAGTTCGGCTGGGCATGATAAGGCTGACGAATTTTCGTAACCTAGGGCACAAGGCGACAGTATTGATTGGGGTTTTGATCAAAACGCTATGATCAACAAGCAAGTATAGTAACATGATATAACGCAGAACCTGTGGGAAGATATGTATTCTATTTGGATGCATCAAAAATTCTCAAAACTTTCTGGACACCTGATACTTTCGTCAGAGATTTCTATAACTATTCATACATAAATCAAAGTGAAGCTGTGGCAGGTGATAATAAATGTGTGCTTTGGCGTAAGCAGAAAAATTCAGACAGGCAGATAAGCTAACCTCAAATTAAATAAAATGCAAGAAGAAAAGAGGAAAAAATTCCTAAACGAAATTCTTGAAGTTACATAAAAGTCAATAACACTGTTGAATATTTGAATGTCGTCCGTTGAATCGATGACTGTGTCTTCATCCCTTTCCTGAAGTTCATTTTCTTGTCGTTTCTTAATTGTTTAGTTTGCCTTTGTTAAGGAATAGTTATTTAGCGCTTCTTTGCTAAGTGTGTTCACGGTGTTTCGATGTCCACAAAACGCTATTCGTGTAATAAATATAAAGACTAAATTTAAATAAAAACGAATTCTTAACATGAAACGTGATAGACATCAAATTTGATATACTGCAACTCTAAACACATTCAGAGAGGGAAAATTAAATAAAAATAGCAGGAAATGTTATTACTGTTCTTCTTGCAGAGGCCAATTTCAGCCTGATCCGTTCGACCGTTATCCAAGGCTTCTTGGATGCGCTCGAAGTTCGTCGACTCGCCGTGCTCACCGTGTAAGAACGCCAGCCTGAAGTGTGCGTGTAAAAGCATATGGAAATTCTTCGGAATGTACAGCTTTTTCTTCTTCAGACAGATTCGGAAGGCTATACTGACCCTTACATACGTCAACAGCTTACCGCTTTCACTGAAGTTTGTTGACCGTTAGGGAATGAATAAGGAATGAACTCACGAGCACGGCTTTTGCATGATCTCCGCTCGTGAATAGCCGACGAGTTTCGAGAAGCCATCGTTGCAGTAGACAATCGGGTAGTCAACTACTTGAGCGTTGGCGAGAATGAATGACGTGTCTGAAAGCCAAATTACTGAAGTCTTTAGTGATTACGGTAGGCTACGGTAGCTACATGTGACTAAGGTCGTGATCACCGATTTCGCCAAACCTTCGTCTATGAGGGTTATATTTGGGTAATGATCGAGAATCTGACATCCGTTTTTGGCTTCTGTGTTCGAATCGACGAAATTCAAACGATGATTTACAATGAACTACTGGTACCCTTCAGGCAAAGTGACTATTCGGCTATAAGCACCCACCAGTACAAGAAAATGTAGTAAGATTCGTGATCAGCACCCCAGATAACCCCTGTGATCGAATTCGGGCGAAATCGGTGATTACGACCTCGACAACCCTAGCCACCCATATCTACCGTAGTTTATCGTAATCGGCCGAAATTTCAGAAACTGATGTCAGAGTCGTGATCAGCACTAATAACCCCTTGGTGAAGTATGGGTGAAAAGCTCTCCTCAACCTCTGGCTGCAGTCATGAAAGTAGAATAGACCCGAAATGTTTCACTGGTGGTTACCCTACGAGCTTTTTTAGTGAACCTTTTAGAGGGATGGGGAGAGAGTCGATGTTTTCTGAATATAATTGCAAGGTGCCAGCTTAGGTCAACGCTCATTGCTTGCCAGAAGATAAACCTGCTTCCTGAGATTTTTGTTAACAAACTCAAAAATTCGTTAGCATCTTTTCGTCTTGTTTCGTGCGAAAACTTTTTTAAAGAGCTTATTTTTAGCCGACTTGAAAAATATTTTGGTACGAATCTTGAGGAAAACCACCTTATATTTCTTACATAGCTAGCAATATTGCGTCAGCCAAAGTGAGCTTACACAATAAGGGATAAAAAGGATAAAGGACGGAGTTATTCATTCCCTTTTGGGATGAGCCACGCATTCTACTTCTACGGGATGTCAAGGAGGCGATGTGAATATATGGCCATGCAATGACTGCGGTGGCGTGGCCAGCCGATGAACACGTCAGCGCTTTATCCCTCCCAGACAAGGCCGGTACCAATTCACCGACCCCGGAGGTATGAAAGGCATGGTTGACCTAGGCGGGAAATCGGAATTAGGAACCAGGTATCTGGTGCACGCGACAGCCAGCATCTCCTTCAACTGCGCTACACGCGCCCTACTTTAATCTTAGCTTAAACAGCGCTATAGACAAAAAGTACATGACTTCGTTCTTAACGTAGTCGCGTACAATGTTTTTCATACATGAAAACGAAAGTGGAATCAACCCTTCTTTTAGGTTGTAACGAAATAAATGGCACTGAACCACTGTAAATTTAAACAGTTAATATCTCGGCTTGTAGGCAAGCTTATTAATCGAAATAAAAACCTTCTGATCTACACGTCTTTGCCAACGTGACACAAGCTTTTTTATCCCAGTAGCATAAAAATCAGAAGTTCTGGAATTGACGAAATCTTCGAAGGCACTTTCGGCATCCTGTTGGTATTTGAATATTTTCCCTACCAAAAAGTCGCCAAGATGCTTGAAGAAATGGTAGTCTATTGGGGAGAGGTCGGGAGAAAACGGAGAATGTGGTAGAGTTTCAATGCTCAGCCCATTCAATTTCTGCAACGTCATTCGTGCTACATGGGGGCGAGCATTGTCGTGCAGAAGGAGAACTCGCCTTCGGTTTACCAAGGCCGGCCGGATATCCTTCAACTTTTTCATCATTTCTTCAATTTCAATGCAGTACTTCTCTGCCGTGATGGACTCACCGGGAGGGAGGAAGCTGTGGTGAATAATTCCCAGCGAACACCACCATACTGTCACCATTACTTTTTGGTGCAATTCCGGCTTCGCAAAAACCTTGGGGCTCTCGTCGCTGTCCACCCACTGTGCCGATCGCCGCCTGTTGTCGTACATTATCCATTTCTCGTCACAGGTTACGATGCGATCAAGGAATGGGT
Source organism: Heligmosomoides polygyrus bakeri (assembly GCA_947359475.1). Taxonomy (NCBI): domain Eukaryota; kingdom Metazoa; phylum Nematoda; class Chromadorea; order Rhabditida; family Heligmosomidae; genus Heligmosomoides; species Heligmosomoides polygyrus. Next base: position 94,724,929 of record OX375868.1, on the reverse strand, counting down.
CCGTTTCGTTCCGTAGAAGCAGTGCGGACGAGATCTCATATCGTCGGTTTCTTTGCTCCTCAGACAGCTCGTGAGACACCCATCCTTCCAGCTTTTTGGTCTTTCCAATTTCCTTCAGATGCCGGGCAGCTGTGTTGTGACTGACGCCAAGAACCTTCGCTATCTCCCTGGTACCTTTGTGTGGATCCTCCTCTACCACATCTCTCAGCTTGTCCTCATCAACATCACTATGCCTCCCACGTCCTTCATGTTCTTCCAAGCTCTCATCTTCATTCCGGAACTCCTCATACCAACGATACGCCGTCCGAATTGTGGAACATCCTTGACCGAATGCGGCGTTGATCTTCTCGTCCGCCTCCTTAGCTGTAGTGCCCAGCTTGAATTCACACAAGTAAATGCCTCGGATTACCCTTTTGTCCATCTGCAAAAAAGTCAATAAAACTCTAAAGTTTTCCCACTTCTACATAGAAACTTTGGTACTCGCCGGTAGAGCAAAGTTTGCGCTTCTAAATGATATGCCACATGTTGCGGTTTGTTATTGATCAAACGCGTAAAGACGCGCCAAAAAATGGCGCGAGCCAGTGCCATTTAATTCGTTACAACCTAATATATAGACTTGCACTAATTAAATAAATAAATTTTATTAACTATCAATTAAATTAATTAGGCTTTAAAGTACTCTCTTCACATCACTTCACAGTACTTTTGCTTTTAATATTTGTGCAATACTGCTTAAACAAGCAATTCTAGTCAAATTCCCGCTTCGAAATAATTTAGGTCACACTGCTCCAAGAGCAGTGTTTTATTATAATTTTAGTGATGTGTTATTTTTTTCTGCAAAAACGTTGGGTTTGGACCTGTACTGGCAACCAAAGCAACATGTTAGTTGTTTAGGGCAATACGGCTCTTTCTGAGCATTATTCCTATCTAAATTCACAGTGGCGTGCAAAACAACTCAAAAAAGGAATCGAAATAAAACCATACATGGAAAAAGGGAGAAATAAGTGCGATATGATTAGCGCAGCGCGTGATAGCGCAACCGGAAGAGGCGTCGGCTGTCGCGTGTACCCGACTCCAGGTTCCTGGTTGGGATCTCCCGCCGAGGCCAACCAAGCCTTCCATCCCTACGGGGCGGCGAATCGGTGCCAGATTTTCTCGGAATGGATAGATCACTGATTTTTCCACCGAATGGCAACGGCCACTCATTGTATGGGCCAAATACGCATTCAGATTTCCTCCACGACATCCCGTAGAAGATGAATTCGTGGCGTGTATCCTTAACGGCCTCTTTTTCTTCGTTCTTCTTGCCGTTTGTTTGGTCAACACTGGCTTGCGATAACCAGCCGATAAATAGCAAACAAATGTTTTGTTCTTTTATATGGTACTTACCAGAGAAGTCTGGTACCAATCCGCCGAACCGAGGGAGGAACGCTTGGTTTTCTTTCATTTTTTTCTCGATAAATCCGAACCAAGAACCTGGTATCGAGTGCAGATGACAGCCAGCACCTCCTCCGAATGCGCTGCCGGGCGCCCATCTAGACCCAAATAAAAGGAACAAACGCTAGTACGCTTTATATCATTAACACAAACAAAACAGCAAAACAAGCTAGTCTGATGCAGCAAATCTAAATTACTTTAAATTATATTAAGTTATGGTTTACTTATTATTTCTTGAATTACTTCAGTTCACTTTGAATTACAATTTCTTATTGTAAGAATAGCGGAAAACATGTCTTAAACATAGGTAACAAATAAACACCAGAACGGAAGCAAGGAGTTACAAACGCACTGAACAAATGGAATTGAAGACCAGAGTTCTCAACGATTTTATGAGGAACCTGTGTGTATCGTAATGCCAACCACTAAAGGATAAAGTCCTGCGCTAGTCAGTCCCTCTGTGGGATACGCAATGCATTGCACCACATTACACCTAAATATGGTCTCCTTTCGCCGAACGTTTATCAAACGGCTTACAAGATACTTTTCAAGGGTGTATCAAAGCACAACTACATTTTGCAGACTTAAAAAAACTAGCCCCCCAAAAAATAAATTTGTTAATAATTAAAAAAAACTAAAACTAAAATAAAATCATCTACCTGCGTTGTTGCATCGTCGGATTACGTTCTCTAGGAAGGTATTCTGTGGGGCGACGAGACCACGTTTAGCGACGGGCATTCTCTCATCACATAGAAGTTTTGCAACTGAACAATAATCTTGCTAGTAAATAAATAAATAGGCAAGTATTTATGTCGAAATCGAAGAAGCGTCGCTACGGGGAGAAGGTATTCGAAAGCGACAAAAAATGCGATACTTCCGGCGACATACATATTTAGAGAATCCAAAAAAACTTAGATCGAATGGGAGAAAATAAAGATGCGGAAATCTGCAACAGATTCAAGGCAGATGTAATGAGCTGGATGACTAGAGCACGCGTAGTAAAGAATGGGAGAGAAACTCAAATATGATTACGCCACGAAATCAGATTTCGATATTAGGAGGTAACATATAGTAGTTTTGCCACTAGAAAGGCTTCGCACGAGCACCGGGAATGCCCCACGCACTCTGCTTTGGTTTTCGCCTACTAACCTATCTGAATGCAGATCTGGCTCATGTTCAGGACAACCAAAGTCGTCGCGCTTAGAAATGGGTGTATGGCGAGTCCTCATAGAATTTATAACTGCCCCTTATACTAATCTGCAAAAATTCCACCATATTTACCATATTCGTATCGAATTGGACACTCTTCTAAGCCAAACTAAGACTTTTGAAATCAATGCGAAATCTTCCAAATTGGAATGACCTTCAGGCAGGTTAAACCACAGATTCAATAAGACGGTTAGAGCAATTTTTTGTTCAATGAAGATTTTGTTCTTCTTTCTTTGAAGTTTTCTAACTCACTTGTCCCACTAAGTGCAATAATTCTATAAAATTTATATTTTTTAAAGTAAAATAATAAATTAAACTTTGTCTTAAAGCACAACATACAGCGCATTAAAAGACCAGATCGCGCCATGCACTCGAAAAGCTCGTCGCGATTTGCATTTGCTTGATAGTTTAAATGCTGCTTACATAAAGGATAAAGATATAGACGGCGTTATTCAATCCCTTTGGGATGCGCCACGTATTCTACTTCTACGGGATGTCGTGGCGGCGCATTGAATGCGTATTTGGCCATACAATGACTTGCGGTGAATAGCCGATGAACAAGTCAGCGCTTCATCCTTCTCAGAGAAGTCTGTTACCAATTCACCGACCCCGGAGGGATGGAAGGCTTGGTTGGCCTGGGCGGGAAATCCGAACCAGGAACTTGGTATCGGGTGCAGGCGACAGCCGGCGCCTCCTCCGACTGCGCTCCACGCGCCTCGCTGCTTACATGAAGCATCTAAATGAGGATGCATGTGATCTGTGCAATTGTTTTTGTCGTATCGCCTACAAATGTGAAACACCATGCAGGCAGAAATTGTGATATCAATCAAAGACGTTTTAGACGAGGGCATGGCGCAATCTCCTCTTTAGCACTGAAACATGGCCACCTTCGTTCTCTTTCAAACAAGCTTTGAATACTTGCTCTTCCTCAACAAATGGGAATTTTATAAAATTTCAGGCAATGTATTCACTTTTTGTGTAGGCGTATTAAAACTTCAAAGAAATCACACTAAAATTTTTCCTGAACAAGAATTTACTCTAACCTTTTGAGGAGCCCTAGTTTAACGTTTAAAAAGCTCATTCCAATTTGGAAAAGTTCGCATTGATTTCAGAAGTTATAGACTAGCATAGAAGTGTGTCCAATTTGATTTGAAAAGTGTTCAAGTCGACGTGAAAATGGCAATTTGTCTATTTGTTCATTCAAAATGTAAAATTAAAATGGTATATGCCATTTTTCCCCGACAGATTGTCCATTCTTCTAATTCTTAGTTTGACGCTTCTAAAATTAGAGTGAACGCATTTCAAGTCGAAACAAGTTTCTACATATTAAGTGTGAGAATCTCCAAGACAATTAGAATAACTCTTGTTCATAGGAAAATTTGATACGACTTTCTGTGAAATTTTTTAGTTCATCTATCCGAGTGTCCAATTTAACGTGAAAATGGAATATACGTACGGATAAGCTAATCCGCCGGTGCGTCCCTACATGCGTCTGTCCTTTCCATCAACTCAGTGAACTTCACTTATTAAACAACCTACGGTGACTATTTCATGTGGGAATGATGCGAAGGTGTTGGTGTTTGGAAGTGCTTCACAACAGTAAATATTGTCGATCGATAAATCGATGAAATCTTTTTTGTCCGGAGTTAACCGTTTGAGGTGAGAGTCACGTTAGTACGTTAGGCGGTACATAGACCCTTCGAGAAACAGCACATTGATCGGCTAACCATTATCGATTAATTTTATCGATTTTTGGCCAGTGCTATCTTTAGATGGGAAGGTAAACAAAGACTAAAGAATGAGCAAGCAGTGTCTACGGATTGCTAACCGATATTGAAGTCATTGGCAGACAACGGTCGAGCGGGCTTTTAGGCTGGTTGATGCCGGTCTGGCGTATAATCGCCGAGAAAGAGATTGAGACATTTTGACGCGTTGTCTTGTGAACAGAATCGAAATCGATGGAGAGAATGTGCGCCTCCTCTCACTGTGCCCATTAAACGTTACTTTTGAATGTAATAAAGTCGTTATCGATTCAGAGCGAAATAAAAAGTGGTAAAAGACAAAGAATCAATTAGTGAAACTCTGAAGCAAGCGACGCTGTGGGAATGTAGCCGTCGGATAGGAAACCTGCCGGTCTCCTTGGAAGTACAGATGAACTGGAACGAGAGTATGAGATAGCATGAGAAGGATCATATCCACGTGCGGGTAAATTCACAGAAAGAAATCGAGATTGAAGGGAGAATTCGAATTTGTGAGAATCAGCGGCAAATCTACGACTGGTGCCCACAACGGAATAACAGAGTTGGATTACGTACGTACGGTGTGCGTAAATGAAATTCGAAAGTTCGTAAATCGTAATTACGTAAAAACCATCATAAATCGTAATTCGCAAATCGTAAGAATTTCTACAGATTTTCTGGTAATGTTAATACAAGGTGGCCCGGATTTGTATATCGCGTTATTTTCAGCACAAGCTGGGTAGTCTTCTTGAAAAACTTTTTCCCTCTTTCACTTTCACTTTTGCTTTTTGTCAGGAGAAGGGGCAGGGGTCTTTAATCAAACTTTACAAAAAAGTTGGTGACTCGAAATTTTTACCTCAACCTATGCATGGTGTTTCAACAAAAAGCTTTCATCGTTTGAATGGCCATTAAATTTCCAACCTCTCAGGAGTTCTTTAAATGCGTATAAATCTATGATATAGTAAGAAGCGATAGTAAAGAATCACTAGCAGAAAAAGAAACTTAAATAGCACAAACACTCTGAAGAATGTCACTCATTCTATCAGATTGTTCTAGAATATAATAAAGGTTATCTCGATATGAGTGGCCCACGATCTCCGCAACTCGAACCGTCGTCGCGCAGTCTCTCTTTCTCCGCTTTCGTATTATATTAAGAAAACTTTCTGGGGAATGTGATCTGAGTCGAGTGAGATGAGTTTATTTATTTATTTATTCTACGTTAACTATGCGCCAAAAAACATTATTAGCACAACACAACAGAAAAAAAATAAAAAATTGTAGTATAGCTAGCTAAAAGAAGCACAAAAAACATTTACCTAAATCCTTATGATGTGATCTGAGTTGAGTGAGATTAATTTATTTATTTATTTATTTATTTATTTATTCTACGTTAACTACGTGCCAAAAGAGACTATTAGCACAACATAACAGGAAAAATAAAAAATAAAATAAAATAAAATAAAAATTGTAGTATAGCTAGCTGAACAGAAGCACACAAGGCATTTACCTAAATCCTTATGATAATTTATTTATTTGAGGACGTGGGCGAGCCATATATAGACAATAAAACTGGTGAACATTCAGAGCAATTACAAAATACGATAGCGATTATACGTCAAGAAGTGGTAGCAAGCATTTAGGTAATAGACACAAAAATAAAGTAAAGAGAAATCAAGGAGAAAGAAACATAACTGCCGGTTTCACTTGAGTGCACGCTTCAACCGTTGATTAAGATAGCATCTGAATTTTGTCGTAGACATGTCAAGAACTACTTCTTTTAGCATTGGAAAGAACACACTTATGGTCCTGTGTGAAAAGAATTTTGACCTGATCTGGCTTTTCGCTACCGAGTCCGCGAGTCTCAATCCCCCACTTCTGGTTCTAGCAGGAGCAAACACAAAGAACTCATCAGGAGCAATGTGTATTTTTCTTGTAAGAATTTTGTGCATCATAAGTAGATCATTTCTGACTCTCCTCGCCTTTAAAGTAGGCAGTCCAAATAGTCTAGCTCTGTCCACTCCGCTTGGTATGGAAAGGTAATTTGTGCCTTAACATCTAATCATTAATTTCCGAGTAAAGCTGTTTTGCACTCCTTCCAACAAATTTACGTCTTTTTGCTTGTAGGGGTTGAACACGGTGGTGCCACACTCGAGAATTGGCCGAACGTATATCTTATAAGCGCGTATAAAGACATTGGGATTCCTTGTTTTCAACATTCGAAAGAGGTTGTAAACGCGATTTAAGGCTTTGCTGACCAGCATACTACAATGATGTTCAAAATCCAGTCTCTCATTTACAACATAGCCTAGGTCTCGAATTTCCTCAATCTTTTCCAGACGTTTCCCTTCAATATGGTACTCTGCATTAACTGCACATTTTCCTATGGTCAGTAAATGAGTTTTGTCGACAGCATGAGGCAGCTCCCACTCATGTGACCACTTTTCTATGAAATTTATAGCTGCTTGCAGTCGTTCTGTGTCCTCTAGCGAGTGTATGGTTTTATAAATTTTGATGCCATCGGCGTACATTTTGCAACCAACGCTCCGAGCACCGTCCACTCTTATTACTGCCGGTCGTCTATCGTTTATGCCGGCGTTACAAGTAACAGACTTATACTCGTCTCCGAGGAGGAGTCGCAGCGATGAGTTTTGCAGAGCGACGCGAAAGTGCTTAGGTTTTATTTTGAGCCCTCGGGCACACCCTGTTTTCCAAAGTGCCATAACAGGTCACCTTGAAGGAGTACCACACCCAGTTCCATCGGTGCAGCGAATTTCTGCAGGACCCATCACATGGGGAAAGTGGAGAAGAGGAAAATGAATAGAAAATGCAATGAATATTTCAATTCTAAGGTCCCGTTTATCCTTCGACGCCGAGCGACGCGATGAATCAACTTGGCCACCATACATGCCGTCGCGTCGCTCAGCGTTGGAAGTATGAAAGGGGCCTAATCACACAGCCCTAGCCATAATTTTGAATCTGCTTCTTTGTGGTCCCTTAGGTTCATCTAACGAACGAAAAGTTAAAAAGGAATGCGGCTATATGAAATAATGCAGTGTGCATTCTGACGAGCTTCTACGTATTTCTCCTGTGGCAATGGCCGCATAGAACTAGTTGAGAACAATGGTGTACGTCAGCAAGTCTAGAATTCATATGGACAAATAAATTTTTGGTTCGAGCACCACACATGTCATGTCGCGCCATCTGGCGCGAATGCGTAGCACATCTGGAATTAAACCGTTGACGAAGCCGCAACGACACGGATAAACGCAGCTTTGTTCATGTCAACGGAGTCGAACTAGAAGAGGTAAACCTTTAACGGATAAAGCTTGTAGAGCAAAGAACACGTACTGTAGTGAACGCCGACAGCTATGAAGGTGTACTAAGGGTGATATCAGTTCCTTTTTTTAACAGTAGAACGGAGAATGTCCTGTCCATAACTATAGCTATTCGACTTCGACAGTTCGTCCTGCACTTCTTGGTACTATACAATACCTACTAGGCAGCATAAAGCATACTCATACGATCTCATCATGGTCTACAAAATCCCGAACTTAATGAAGGGCCTATCTATGAAACAGATGCACACGATTTTGCCTTCCACCACTCGAGGTTGCAGCCAAAGCTTCATTTTCCAAGACCTAACAAGGAGAGCCAAAGTGGCGGTGAGCTTTTCCGATGCAATTTTTAAAGGATGTAGGGTCTCGTGTGGGGAGTCCAAAGCCTTTGTTACTTTTTCGGAATGCTCTTCTGTGGTCGAAAAAAAAGCGTGTGGAGCGTGAGCGCGAAGTTCATGACGCCCTGCTGCCACCCAGTCCGATGTGCCGGTTAGCGAAAAGGGGGTGTTGCCGCTTCACAGGAGCATGGTCATGGGTTCGATTCCCCCTTGTAAATTGTAAGAGTTGCATGCGTGCCACGTTCTTTCTACAAACTGCTGGTGGTAAAATCCACATGGCGCTCTTCTCATGTTTAATTTTTTCTATTCCTCATTATTTTGTAAGATGTTTTTAGGACGCTCTAATATGTACTGTATTTGTATATTAAAGTTTTGGATTAATTACCCAAGTTTGAGGTAAACTATGTGGAACAACTGGTGTATGTGTGTACCGAAGGACATATTCTGAACCACCCACTCTAACAATCTAGCTTGGTCCAATTCCTGACTCTTTATGTAAATTCAAGAGGCTTTTAGGCAGACATTTCCGAAACGTTTAGTTGCTCACCTTACTATCAGTGTAGGAATCTTTCAAGACTATATTCTGTCGATTTTTTTCTTGTTCATCACGTTCCCCTTTTTAGATAACAGCTTTTGTTCATCATGTTCTTCTTTTGAGGTGACTTTTTGTTGACATTTCTTTAGTATCCTTCACGAATTTTTAATGACTCGTGTGAATTTCGCATAAAAATAAATAAAAATATAGAGTGGCTATTTGCAAATAAGCTGCCCAGACCCGAATGTTCATGGGCATGCATTTAGGGAAGTAAGGAAGACATAGGACAAGAGGGTTGGACGACATAGCAAGATACAGAAGGACAAGAACAAGAGTGGACCGCTCCGATTGAAGGGAACCTGAACAAGAGCGCCGAACTCTTCGCAAAGAAGCACGTAGACATTTATTTCTGCCGTTGCGATAAAAGAAATGCAATCATTTACTATAATAACGCGCTAAGCGATGAGTCATCCTATCGATCGACGGCGTGGAAAATGGGGGGAGGATCGGGGAAAAATGGGGGGGGGGGGGGAATTACGACACGGAAATAGCGAAAAATACCCAGACGTCTTCTACCTGCCTGGACACTTCAGCCCTGGGGTAATCGCGGCCGCTGAACACGAATCTGATGTTTGTTTTTAAAGTATCGATCGCCACCAATCGATATTGATCAAACTATCGATTTTTTGTGGATGTCGTTCAGGCCTTCCGAAACTTTAACCCTGGGGGTAGTCGGGGTCGCTCAACGCGAATCTGAAGTTTGTTTTTGAAGTACCAATCGCCACCAATCGATACTGATCAAATTACGGTGCGGGAAAATAGCGGAAAATACCCAGACGTCTTCTACGTGCCAGGGGATTCAGAAGACGTGCCGAAGACGTCGTCCGCTAAGGGGGGATCATTGAGGTGGACCAGTACCAGTAATGTGGGACCGTTTCACTAAGAGAGGACCAGTAGGGAGGAACAAATAGATCGTTTCATCATACTATAAACTGTGCGTACTGCGAGCCTTTTGTACTCCTAGATATGGAAGAAAGCTGCACAAGTAGAGCAGCTGACTTGACGTGATTGTCCTTAGCTTAATGATACTGCAACATCGAGCAAAGCGCGCAAGTACGAGGCACGCCGATAGGTGTGCCTCGCACTTGTAAATAAGTAAATAAGACACATGTCAAATAGACACTAACTTCAACGCGAATATAGAGCACAACAGAATAAAATGAACAATTACGATCAATCCAGCTATTCTAAACCAAAGGTAATTGAAAATGCATCAAAGAATTGAGAGAAATATGTAGCCTGATCACAAAGAACGATTGTGTGACGCCCACGAGACAATAATTGTAGTTGACTGCCCTCTACGTAATGGCAGGAAAACGCCGGTACTCCCTCCCACTTGCTTGAAAAATTCGAATCTATCCACTCCGACTTTCTGATAACGGAGGCAAAACGGAAAGGAGACAGTTTGCACAGACAATATAAGGAAGAAGTGTCCTGCAAGAGAATCTTTCTTTGCAATTTCTTAGCCGGGAGATTCCACACGGTGTGAATTGTTTAGCTTCTCTGGACTAGGACAGATCCCGAAATTCTTCCTGAAAACAGTGCACGAGAGGCCCCTGGAGAGAAAGATCCTCATTCTGGCACGCAAAAAGGAGATGTGGAGAGGCGTCGCTGGCGTTCGTTCGAATACAGCGATGTGAAGAACAGTCATGAATAACAGGTCTGGTATAGTTAGCAGAGCCAACGGACGTATTATAGTACGGATTGCACTTGCAACGTCAGGCGAAGGGCTGCAGGGAAACGAAACGAAGCCGTTGCACGCGAGTGTAATCTGCAGAAGAAGTTGATAAACTGGTAAGGACGAAGCAGTGCAAGAAACTATAATCTGCGGAGCAAGCCGATATTGTCGATATGAACTGAGCGATCTCCACGGAGAGAAAGCTTGGAGAAAAAGCTTACAGGAATGTTCCATGAAGGCGACGGCCAGCTCAGTAGCTATAGGCTCCGAAGAGTTACCAAGGAGAAATAAGATAATTCTGCAGAGTCACCACTAATCGTAAGATCTATCTCATTCATGAGGGCATAACACCAAGATAAGGAAAGAAGCAGACGACGAGGATAAGCCATGCCATCCCCAAGATAAGCTCTTAGATGAGATTGAACAGGAGAAGAAGGAAGTGGAAGGTGAAGAGAGAGAAGATGCCTTTTTGCTGCATGTCTCGGAATTTTTTAGCTTTCCAGGTATTTTTGTATCATTTTTGTATCTCTTGATAATCTTTCAGTCCCCCAAGCATACCGAAGAGCAGAAGAAACTTAACTTTTTGCTGGATAATAAATAGGAAAACGAAGATGAAGAAAGAGAAGAAAAAAAGAGAGCCCTTAATGAATTGCAGTCAAAACAAAGAGTAAGATGGGTTATGAAAGTGTTGGCTAGATAATCGTTTCCGTTGGAATGTGCCACGCATTCGATTAGGTGGTCCGCAAAGTTCTCAGCGTTTTGAGTGCTTCACTTTGAACTACCGTAACCTTCTCAAATCTCATCGGATTTAGTCAAAATAGGCACTGTTCGACACAGCACATTCCGCCACCGGGCGAGCCATCAATCAACTTATTCCATCAGCGACCAGCGAAAAAAAATTGGGTGGTCGAGATTCGACAAAATCCACGAAAGCTGTTTGGCTTGGTCCTGATTGGTGAAGGTTTTACTAGCGAGGAAGTTCTGAAACTATTTGAAAAGGTGGTAGTCGGTTGAGGAGAGGTCTGGAAAATATGGCGGATGAGGCAGAACTTCAACCCTCAATTCGTTCAATTTCCGAATGGTGATTTGTAAAACGTGTGGGCGGGCGTTATCGTGCAAAAGAATCGGGCTTCTTCTGTTGACCAATGCTGACTGAACTGACGCAATTTTGGTGCATTATGTCGATTTCCTCACAGTAAGACTCTGCTGCGATCGTTTAGAGTGGTACCAAGAAGTTGAAATGGATGACCCCAGTCGCCGACCACCACGCAGTGACCATTACTTTTTTTAGTGAAGATTCGCCTTTGGAAAATGTCTAGGGGGTTCGTCGGCGCCCAACCACTGTCCGGAACAACTCCTGCTATCATACAGAATTCACTTTTCATCACAAGTGACAATTCGATCCAAAAACGGGTCAGTTTTGTTAGGCAAAAGAGAAGAACAAATCTCGAAACTTGACAATTTTTGCCGCTCACTCAACTCGCGGGGCCCCACTTTTCGAGCTTCCCCACCTTCCCAAGGCGTTTCAAAGCATCCGCAACAGCAGTTTTGCTGACGTCCAGCTCTTCCGCGATCCCGCGAACTGTTTGAGATGGTCAGCTTCCACCAATTCCTTCAACTCGTCGTCGAGGATTGCTCTAGGTCGACCGCTACGGGATTCATTTTCGAGGTTGAAATCTCCTGTCCGAAATTCACTGATCCACTGGCGCACAGCGCTTCCTCCAACAACATTAGGCCCCACACGTGGTTGATATCTGGAGCTGTCTCGGCCGGGATTGTCCCATTTTGAAGTTTAAATAAAATAGCGTTCGGAATTGCTCCTTTGACATACTTCAACAAGATCTTCAAGAACCGAAATACAAAACAACGTTGAAATATAAATTATTTAGTCAAATAACGCTAAAGATCCTGTACAATATAGCTGTACTCGAATGACCTATTCGAATAGGTATTCGAATGATTTTCATTCGAATTTGAGCATTCGATTTCGAGAGTCCGAAAAATCGCGTTTTTCGAATGTATTCGAATTCTAATAATCAAAAATCTCGCTTTTCGAGTATATTCGAAATTCGAATGCTCGAAATTTGCGGCCATTCGAAACCATTCGAATATTCGAAAATTTTTCGAGAGCACAGCAATACTGTACAGACAGTAGCATTAATGCACAATGAAAGTTTAATTTCAACTTAATAATATACGAATGAAGAATAGTAACACACAACGCTGAGGACTTTCCGGACAACCTAATATTAAGCCGCTGGTCCAAAAGCATCCGTCATTTTAGTGCTTTCAATGTTTCCTCTTTTCTTTAAATTTGTTACGAAAGGGTTTTGTTCTGGTATCTCTAGCTATGTAGAGGACAACATGTGGTTTTAAATGCATGTGAAATTTGTATAATGTCTTTCAAAAATGAATAATAATAAATAAATAACAAAAATAGAAGCTTAAGGTTAAAAATACACGCATAGTTTAACTTACAATCTGTAAGACTCGAAAAGACAGACCTTCGTGCCATAGAGATGCACGGCTGGTGATGATAGGAATAAAGAATAAAGGACGGCGTTAATCAATCCCTTTATAGGACCCACGCATCCTACTTCTATAGGAGATCGTGATGCCAACTTGAATGCGTATTCGGCTAGTAGGTGAAAGCACCTTACCGTTCCAGACCAGAGGCCGGATTCATCAACGACTAACCCGTGGGTATAGGGATAGAGGTACCCACGACGAAGCCTGCGTCTCTGACTCTTGCCTTATCTCTACCTGACTCTTATCTTATCTCTACCCCTTACACCCCGCATACCCACGGGTTTAATTATTGATGAATCCGGCCACAGGTTGGTTCCAATCAGCCCACCGCGCAGAGAAGAACTGCTAGGTTGTTCTAGGCGGGAAACCCGAATCAAGAACTTCGATTCGGGTTGTACCGGCGTCCCTTCCGTCTGCGCCACCACTCAACCCAACTCGACGTCGACATTCGTGGGTTGTTCATGAAGGATGTCCGTATATTTATATGAGGGAGGATCACTATCTGTCTATCTAATGGTAAGCCCTATACGGCGTCTATGTTGCATAAAATTGAAAATTTTACTCAGCAATGGTGTGTTCTACCCCAATGTTGAACTGACCATGAGTTCGGGTATGTAGTTTTGATGTAACTGCGCGCTCATGTGCCCTATTTTTAAAGGCGCAGTGTTTTTCCCCCATTTTTGCTTGGAAAACAACAACAAATCACCCAAACTGCCCAGAATTTTCCAACGCTAAAGGTCAACTCCATTATGTTGATGTTCACATTAGAGCAGTAAACGAGGGCCAGGAAAAATTTCAGTCATAACGGGAAGCTCGTAAGTCGTCGACTAAAGTATCCTCGACGATCTCGGCTGGACTACTCGTCAAGCAGTCAGCCCACGCTGGCAAAGTACAGTACATAGCAGAGATGAGTGAAGGCTGATGATGAGCTCCAAAACCGCATTCATAGGAAACAGAAGAGACTTCTATCGTTAGACGACAACCACATGATGGTGTCGGAAGACGTCCGCCGTCGTCCGACACCACAACCTAACTTCATGAATATCGAAGTCGACCCCTGACAATGCGCAAGTTGTTGGAAACACATGAAAGTTATTCGGAGCAGTAAGGGGATGATGTTGTGCACAAGTGGATGTGTTTTTATGGGAAAAAGTAGGTGATGGAGGAAACAATCAACTAATTCTCTTGATGCGCCACGCGTTCCACGTCGCTTTCTCAGAAGGGATTCAATACAGTGTTTATCACATCTTATCCATTATTTTTCTTCGAAAAATTAGACTTTTAATAAATTTCGAACAATGTGTTCATTTATTGACTAGGATAAGGATCAAGGACGGCGTTACTCAATCCCCTTTGGGATGCACCACGCATTCTACTTCTACGAGATGTCGTGAAGGCGTGTTGAATGCGTATTTGGCCATACAATGACTTGCGGTGGCCAGCCGATGTACAAGTCAGTGGTTTATCCATCCCAAACAAGTCTGGTAACAATTCACCGACCCCAGAGGGATGGAAGGCTTGGTTGGCCTGGGCGGGAAATCCGAACCACGAACCTGGTATCGGGTGCAGGCGACAGCCGGCGCATCCTCCGACTGCGCTCCACTCGCCTGGTTTTTATTGACTAAGCAAACTAAAACTTCAACAAACCATAATAAAATTTTTCTTCAACAAGAAATTATTCTAACCATTTTGGAAAGTCTCTAGTTTAATGCGGAAAAGCCCATTTCGATTTGAAAGAATTCGCTTTGGTTTCAAAAGTAGGCTTAGGCTTAGAAAAGGGTCCAATATGATTTTAAAACTGTTCAATTCGCCGTGAACATTGTATAAAAGGGGAGCTGAACGCCTACGGTCTACCAGAAGTCATTACCCTAACATATAATATTTAAGTCAATTGATATTTAAGTCAATTAAAAAATAGTGCATGTCGCAAAGATGGGCAGCATTGGGAGGTTGGAGAGCGACAGCCAATCATCACCAAGCAGAGAACCGAGCGAACACCCTCCAGCCAATCAGAGTACAGACCGCGCAGGTCCTCTACGATTGTACGCGAATTAGATGCGATCTGACTGGCTGGCGCGTTCCCGACACCATTGCTGCCAACCTTTGCGACATGTACCAAACGTTGTTTAAAATTTAAAGGCTTAAATTTCTCATAAAAGATCCGTTTCGGGATGCGCCACGCATTCTAACTCCATATCATGGAAGTAGTTTAAAGGCACACTTGGCCTATATGATGAGTTGTGATGGCCCTCCGATATACCAGTCACTGTTTTATCCCTCCCTGCTAAGTCTGGTACCAACTCACCAACCTCGGAGGGAAGGAAGGCTTGGCTAGCCCGGCGGGAAATCCGAACCAAGAACCTGATATCGAGTGTAGGCGACAGCTGGCACCTCCTTCGACTGCGCTACCACGCAGCCGAGAATCTCGTGTTTGCAAAAAATCCTAGGTAAAGTTGGCTAAGGTTTATTGAAAAGACTTAGGCCTTGGAAATTCGCTTGGCAAGGAAGCTTCGGGCAGAGCGGTGCAGGAAATCTGAAGAGGGTCCCAGTTTTTCGACCAAGTTCGGCTCTTTAGAGTGTCCTTCGGCAAATCGAATCGAGAGTCCTCTCTGCCCCTGATGTGCGCAATCGTACTAGAATGTTCTCCTACATCGTTTTTTACGGATCGCGCACGAGATTCCTTATTAATGGGAGATGCGCCAAAAACATGGTCGACAGCGGTTGCGTCATCAGACAGACGTCTTCACATAAGAAAGTTGTCGACAGGCAAATAAGACTTGGAGAGGAAATCGAGGATTATTGGAATTTCTGTACGGTCTAGTACAGCTTGGGAATGCCCTAGACAGCTAAGTGAAACTGTATTCGCGTGCGAATCGTATCCGGCGTTTGGAGCGCAGTCATAGAAGGTGCTGACCGTCGCGTGCACCCGATAGCAGGTTCTTGGTTCGTATTCCCCGCCCCGGCCAACCAAGACTTCTATCCCTCATTGTTCGCTGATTTGGAACCACACTTGCCTAGGAAGGTCACACTCCGCAAGTCATTGTATAGGCCAAATGTGCTTTCAAATCGCTCCCACGACATCCAGTAGAACTACGAACAGGGTGCGCCTATGGTCACTCAATAAAAAGCGAATTACTCACGCGGAATTTATCAGGGAACAGCGAAACTTCCTCAATAATTTGCTAACAATCTAGTTAACACGCAAAATGGATAACATTCAATATGATCCCTGCTGGCACGAATCTGCAGACGCTTAGGGTAGGACTCAACGGAGGCACGCAGGGCTGCTGGCGGAGTTTCCTTCCATGCTTTTTCCATTGAAGATTTCAATCCTCGAATTATAGTTAGCGCAGACTTTTTCCTCCAGAGCAGACCAACGCAGTAATCCATAACATTCAAATCTTGCGAGTTTGTCGGCCACTTAGAAGCAGGGATGAAGTAGGGAAGATTCCTCGCGCACCATTCCTGAGTCTTCTTGGACTTATGAGCGGGTGCGCCGTCCTCTTGAAAGGTCCATGCTGTACTTCCAAAGTGTTCTTGAGCTCAGGGAAGTAACTCCTTCATCAAAATGTCGATCACGTAGACATTGGTGTTGACCTTGGCTCCTTTTTCAACGAAAACCAATCGTGTTCGTTCTGTGGCGCAAACTCTGGCACAAACCATCAGGGAACCTGCGTGAGAGCTTATGTGTACGACCTCTTCATCCTCACCACTTTCATCCAATAACCGCGAGTTTCGCCGACTAAAAGACTGCTCAATCAAGAAAGGTTTCTCATCGGTGAAGAGCGTCGTGCCGCTCGAGGTGTCTTGGACATTTTTTCTTCTTCCTTCCATCTCTGCAGGCGTTAGTCCGTGCAGTTGACGGATCTTGTAGGGGTACAATCCAAGTTATTCTCAACAACTCCCCTAATCGTCGTAGCCGATACGTTAAGCTTTGATGCCATCTTTTTCATGCTGCGGCCCGGATTTCGCTTGATTTGTTCTATCATGATTTTTCGAAGACTGCTCGTAGCTACGGATACCGAGCAGCCACGTCGGGAACGATCAACAAGAGAGTTACGTTCCACACAGCGATAGACTGTCGTCTTGTGCAGCTTCATCAAACGAGCGATGTTGGGAACAGAAGGTCCTGCCCTTCTCAGATCCAAGATTGCACCTCTTTGACAATAAGACTTTACCATTTCTGGTAGAAGCAGTGTCGAGATGCAAAAAATCCTACGTACGGTTAAGATGACACCTAGAATCCGAATAAACAATCAAAACCTATAAACGCTTACAAACAAATACAGAAAATGACGCGCGAAAAAAGTGACCATATCTATGGCGCACCCTATAGAATGCATCTGCATCCCAAAAGGGATTAAGTAACGCCCTCCTTTATATTTTCTCCCTGTAAAGACATGTGAAAGAAACAGCTCTGTTATATTATTATATAAATAAAATAAGAGATAAAAAGGATAGAAGACGGCAATATTCACTCCCTTTTGGGTTACACCACGCGTTCTACTTTCACGGGATGTCGCGGAGACCAATTTAGTGGTAATTAATTTCATTTTTACATAACATCTAAAAATAAATGTAGAGCAGAAGCGAGAACAAGCCAAGAGGAGCTCTGTTTATCATTTATCCATTCATTATTTATTTATAAATCAATTTGCATTCTCAATGAATGGCTTGACCTTGCATGGAATAAATGTGTTTGTGTCAAGCTTTATGTAATCCGAACCTGGTCTGTTTACGAAAAATTATGCCGAATTGAAGATTTTGTAGAACTTAATGAAAGTTGTGTCAGTTTAATTGGCGTGTACAATGATTTGCGACGTCAATCCGATAAACAAGTCAGTGTTTTATCCTTCCCAGATGTCTGTTAGCAGCTCACCAACTCCGGAAGGATGCAACGCTTTGTTGGTCTGTTGGCCTGGATGGGAAATCCGAACCAAGAACCTGGTATCGGGTGTGCGCGGCAGCCGGCACCACCTTCGACTGCGCTACCATGCATCCACCTTCACTATATGAAATATTTAAAAATAAATAATAGAATAAAAGCACTTGTGGTGTCACTCGTTTTAAGATTATCAGAGAGCCAAACTGCTGAAGGCAAGGCGTAGAAAAGTAGTAGATCTGGGACGACCTGACCTTACGCTCTGCGCATTTGTGCTGTGATTTGAGCTTCAAGAACAGCCTTCAGTTGTTGGTGTAATGTACTGGTGTGGTGGCAGGTTGTAACTATAGGAAGAAAGAGGAGAAGCTTTGCGAGCTGCAATGAATAGTGATAGATTGTTGGCCAATGCAGAGACCACATATTACTCACAATGCGCTCTCGATCTGCACAGCTAATTGTGAGTGCGACCAAAAGAACAGACGAGTAAGTGACAGTGTTTGAAGATCTACTTGTAGGATGCGCCACGCATTCCACCTCTACGGAATATCGTGAAGGAAATTGGATTGCGCTTTTTCACAAACAAACGACTTGCGGTGATGGCCAGCCGTTGAACAGGTTCGTGTCGTATCGTTCCCGGAGAAGTCTGGTAGCAAAACATCGCCTATGAGGAGCAAAAGACCTGGTTAGCCTGAGCTCGATCCAATTGCAGGCGATGGTCGAGTTTTCCAATGCCTGAGGTAAATTTGTAGAAAAACTTTCCGTTATAAACTTTGGGCGCGTGTAGCGCAGTCGGAGGAGGCGCGACTGTCGCGTGCACCCGATACCAGGTTCCTGGTTCGGATTTCCCGCCCAGGCCAAGCAAGCCTTCCATCCCTCCGGGGTCGGTGAATTGGTACAAGACTTGTCTGGGAAGGATAAAGCGCTGATTTGTTCATCGGCTGGCCACCGCAAGTCATTGTACGGCCAAATACGCATTCATGTCGCCTCCACGACATCCCGTAGAAGTTGAATGCGCTGGCGCATCACAGAAGGGATTGAGTAACGCCGTCCTTTATCCTTTATCCTTTTATAAACTTTGCTATTGATGTTATTAGGTTCTCCCATAAGTTCCAGCCGTTTTTTCAACGATTCATTGCGGTTTTCGTCTTGCATAGCGCTATACAGCTTTCGGAAGAGAATGAATTGCTCTATCAGAGTTTGTATTGCATTTCTTTCTTCATCCTGAATTTTATCAATTTTTAGGTCGTTAAAATGAAAAGTGAAAAAGTCATTTGCGCAGGTGCTTCTCTCGCTTAGGTGTGGAATTTTTTGTGCAGCTTTTTGTAGCATTTGGAAGCCAATGTTCTGTACTACAAGAATACGTATTGGTACTATTTGCTCACTTGTCCTTTATTGATTTTAGGCGATCAAATTGGGACGGAAAAAGAAGGAGAGGATTTATTTTTACCGACAGCTCCTGCTCTGTAGTAGGAATTTCTTGCTTGACGTTATATGGTCTTTCGAAAGAGAATGTCTCGTTCTATAAGAATTCGTGTCGCGTTTATTGGCTCATACTGATTTCTGTCGAATTTTTTAAAAAAAAAGCCAAAAAAGAGGGAAAATCATCTTCACCAACAACTCCTTCTCCTTGTTAGGTCTGTCTTCTTCAGTTTTATATGAGACACGAAAGTGGATGTCTGTTGTTCTTTGTTCTTCAGTCATTTAAATTTTTGCCAATTTTCAGGTGATCAAAATAGAGCGGTGCCGGTCGACAATGATGAGCACTTTTGGCACCTTCTTCTCTTTGCTTTTAACCAGTGCTAAGGCAATAAAACCCTGGTTGACCCTACAAACACTATTTTTTATTGCCACTTACAATTCTGTGCAAAATTCGCTGAATATGGCTATTTAAACTAACACAGGTCATAATTTAGAATAAAAGATCATTTAGAAGATCAAGACATGATGTGCAAAAAACTCGCATCAACGGGTACCGAACCAGTCACGTCACACGTGACGAGCTATAGCACTACCTCTGCGCCACCGCCGCAGGTGGCGGACCATCCTTACGGAGTCCCTATGAGTCATCGCTCCCGCGCCAGCTCTTCCCCACGGCCAGTTTGTGGTCAGGCCACCCAACTTTGGCAGGTCATAACTCGCTCAGAAGTTTCATTTTGCCATTTTTACACCTATATTCGTAATCAGCACTCCAAGCACTTTCTAATGATTGTGGTCTCAACTTGAAGTTCCACGGGAGGTCGAAACCCTTCCCTAGTAGGAGAGGTACGGCTTTCTAGGATCGTTTCTTGGACTAGATAGTCAGTAGGACATATCCTGAAGGGTCAAAAAGGAATAAAGGACGACGTCAATCAAGCTCTCTTGGGTTGCGCCATGCACTCTACTTCTACGAGATCTCTGAGGTAACTTGAATATGTATTTAGCCTCTACAATGATTTGAGGTTGTCATGTTCGATGTATTAGGTTGTCTACTAATTTCGTGGACTCTCAACATTCTTCAGCCAAAGTGTTTATTAACAAACAACTATTGACAATCTTTAATTAAAATAAGATCCATCGGAACGCAGAAGTGCTTCCCATATATCAGGTAGCTGGTCTATTCCACGGCCATAGAATTATTGTGCTTTTAAGGCCAAGAATCTTTGGAGGTGCATTTCGACCAGGTCCACATTATTAAATCGTCTTCCAACCAAGAAGTACTGCACCAAACTAAAAATGTGGTACTCACTCGGCGCAAAGTCTGGGCTGTAAGGTGGATGACTTTGACGCTCCCAGTCAAGGTCTTCTATTTTTTTGAGGCGTCCGGTTCGCTACGTTCCCTCCATTTGGTGGTGTCAAGAAGGTATTGACTTCTGGGAGCTCATCAAGAGCGGTTCCAGCATTAATGCTGTAATCTATTCTTCTCAACCTGGACGCGCGCTCGCTGAACTCCGCTGGAATCGGTTCAGACAGATTTTCAGGAGCGGAATTATCTATCAGCAGGATAACGCCAGATCACACGTAACCAATCGGGAGCTTCAAAAAATCGAAGACCTTAGCTGGGAGCGTCTAACTCAGCCACCTTACAGCACAGGCTGTGCACGAAATGACTAGAACCTTCATAGCACGCTGCAGCACTTCTTGGTTGGAGGACGATTTATTAATGTGGGCCATGTCAAAATGCACCTCCAAGGATTCTTGGCTTCAAAAGCACAAGAATTCTACAGCTGTGGGATGGGCCAGGTAGCTGATAAATGTGAAGCAGTCCCGCGTTCCAACAGATCTTACTTTGGTTGAAAATTGTTATTTGCTAATAGTTTATGAACACTTTTGTTGAAGGCGCTTGAGAGTCCACGAAATTAGTTGCCAACCAAATACTTGTCCTTTTTATGCGAGTCTGGCACCAATTTACCGACCCCGGAGAGCTGGAGGACTTGCTTGGCTTGGGTAAATTCGAACCAGAACCCTTGAGTGTACGCGTCAGCAGGAACTTCCTCCGAGCACGCTACCACGTGCCAAGTACTAGTTATAGAAGTGATTTATGTTGACGTAACGAAAGCTTTTGGTAGGGCAACTCAAGAAAACTATGTACTCTTCAAGATGCATTAAATAGAGCTCAGTCGTGTGTGGTCACATTGGGTTTCCCAACAACGAAAAAGAGCAAATTGCTTAGCCCAGGATTCACCTTTGAGTATGCGGTTGAAGCTTCATCGGTTGAAAATATGGAACAGATCTGAGACTTGGGATTTTTTACAACCAGAATTCTGGGTTGCAAATAAATTGCAGCAAAAGCTACCATGGTTGCGTATAATTTCATTAGGGCTGTAGTTACTATAAATAGTAGATATCCTCATCACAGCGGAAATGTCCCGTTACACCCCCTCATGGGGTGTGGTACGGTAATTTTCAATCCATCGAAGAAGACCACCATACAGAAGCTTGAAGCTGTGAAGAACTGTTGCACGCGGTTCTTCGTATAGAGTCACACACGGTTCCACTTTATAGCGGAATCGCACACCACAGCCACCCAGGATTAAATTTTCAGGAAAAATTTATCTATAGCCTGTCATTGGCAGCTAAGAAGGGTCTACTTTCCTAGGGAAAAACCCCATCCCTGCTTCCGATAAAGATGGATACATCAGATGGATTTTTCGGCATCGCACATCTCGAGCCGAATTTTCGCATGGAAATGGAACGGCTCGCGGATAACGCCAGCGAGGCCGGCGGCGAGTTGAAAGCCATTAAAAGACGGCCAGTCTGGCGGTCGGAAAGTGTCAGATGACTGCCGGACGATTCTGGCAGTGGCTGGTGGATGGCTCGTCTGGCCCATGAAAATGGCTCCGAGGGAACGGGAGGAGGCTCATTCCATTTCATTCCCGTTCGTTCGTTCCCGGCTCTCAATAGCAAAGCAAAGGCATTCAGCCAGGGCTACTAAACGACTGGCGGCCGCCACGAAAGAAAAAACGACCGGCTCTCGAGATGAGGTCGTGCCATGCGGCGCTTGAAAAGGCCTTTATCGGTAGAAAGCCTACTGCCAGCCTCCCCCTTCACGGACTATGGCTGCTACTGTTGTGAACCTGTCCGCCAGCGGGCTGTCAGCTGTGCAACGAACGACACTAATTGTGAGGCTAATTAGCCGAAAACACTAGCGACTGGAGCGGTCACTGGGGACCTCGCCGGCCGGGGATTGCCTTCTTCCACCTGATGTGGTTAGTCGCCGCGCTAGCTGCTGTCACAGCAGCGGCTCAGACTTCCTCGCCGACGATGATGGGTCGTCGTCGCCCGGGTGAAAACGGACGGACTTTCGGTGGAGGAAAACTCCTGAATCAAAATGTTTTATTTGTTTATTTATTTGTGAGACCCGAATTTTGGGATCACGCGTGAAGACAAGACTCAACTATCTAGTCGAATCGAAACCAACAGCTTGAACTACTAGTGAAATCAGCAAAAAAGAAACGAGAAAACAGAAAGCAATAGAGTAGTGTTCTAGCAATTCAGTGGTCGAGAACAGGGGTGCATACAAAGCTCTTGGCACCAAATATTTTTAACGATTTTTTTAGCGTAAAACTTTTGCTGAATTTCCGGTAAATCGTCAAGGGTCTTTAAAACGTACAATTAGCTGCGAAATATTATTTCAAATGAATAGAAGATTCAGGAAAATTTTTTATGTTCCTACTTCAACAGTTGAACTACTAAAGTTCAGTGATCGCAGTGTATCGTACTACAATGTAACCTAAGCAATTCATTACCAACAAAGATTCTACGGCAAAACAGATCAGCTTTCAGCAATAATTTAGAGTTCAAATTAGATAGGCAGATATCGAAGTTTCTTCCCTCCTTTCCTAGCCCTCTGCGAAACCGTTTTGTGTGACTGTACTACTGTACAATCTCAACGCGGGCAGCAGCCCGCTAAGTACCGAAGAAACAGCGCAAATAGGCTCGGAGTGGGGGAGGAGTCACCATGTATTCACCTGTATCACCTTCTGTCGTCCCGTTGACTTGCTCGAGCGGGCGCCAGCAGCGCCTCCATTGGTCCCTGTCGCGTGCCAGACTGCTCCAATGGATCCTCCTCTCCTCGCTCGAGGGACACGAAGAGCATCATATCAATCGTTCAGGGCTTTCACGAAGAAGTCCGACCAACGCGTTGGTGGGCGTCCTGCTGTGCTCTTGTCATCCCGCGGAATCCAGTCGGTAACGGCTCTCGTCCAGCGGGTGTCTGCGAAACGCATTACGTGCCCGGCCCACCTAATTTTCGACAACTTTGCCCACGTGACAGCGTCTCTGATCTTGGCAAAAAGGCACATGTATGTTCAGATTCATCAGAAATGGCCTAGATCAATTCATCACTGGAGTAGAACACAACGGTGCCGACCTTTAATTTCGTACAACACAACACGTTGTATAGGGTTATCCTACTATGCTACCCCCTGAGAGTCTATTTGCGCTGAAGCAGCTAGTAAAATACAATGAAAAGGCTATCTGTAGAATGCTAAGGTTAAGGAAATGTAGGAAACATTCTCTTCGTCTCGTCTGTTCCATGTGGCGGCCAATAGTATTATATTTTGGGACAAGCAAGAAGTGGGGAGAGGCATATCTTACAGGGAGGTCGGACCAGTATCTTCTGGTTATTGGAATTGTTGACGTTCTTGGCAAAAGGTATGAAAAATAGCATGGAAATAAAAATAAAGAAGAATTCGCGACTGTGGTGTGACTTAACAGAAGCAATCCCACAGGTCAAACCCAAACTGACTTGTATTGTGGCGCAGTATCTTCTCATCTATGACTGTGCCAGAACGGATTGTTTTGTTTATTATTGCTGATTTCAATAGTTTTTTTTTAGGAACAGTTCTATTAGGGAAGATGAGACCTGCAGCATTAGTAAAGACTAAGAGGAAAAGTGATAAAATTATTAAGAAAACAGGCCGTTAGAAATTTCGTTAAATATCTGAAAATTTCCACTAAGTCGTTAAGCCAGTTTTTAACGAAAAATGTCGTTTAATTCGTTAAATTCGTTTAATCCTTAACCGTTAAATGTGCAGTCTTGCTCGAGAAGGAGATGGGCAAGTACTCTAAACTGAGTCATATACATGGCGAGAAGATTTGTTTTCGAAATAGAATTGAAGGCGGAAACAATTCTATCGGCAAAAAAACTTAGCCCTCAGTTGTGATTTGGCTGTGGCCACCCTAAACTTATGCTAACTCCTCTTGTTCTCGAGCAGACCGCTGTAAAGAAGTCTCCGGCATTGACGTGGACCTTCCTCGTTATAAGTTTGAAGGCCATGGCCAAATCAAATTCAATTCTTCTCGACATCAGGGACAGAAGACTAATTGAGTTCTTCTGCCCTCACCATTCGGAATCTCTTTGTAATACGAACCGGTTGTTTTAAGTAGCAACCTTCTAGTGGTAAGGATACAAAAAATGGTGAAGGACGGCGTTACTCAATCATTTTGGGATACGACACGCATTGTCCTTCTACGGGATGTCGTATAGGCGATTTGAAGTATTCGGCCATACAGTGACTTGTGATGGCCAGCCGATGAACAAGTCAACGCTTCATCCTTCCCAGACAACTCTGGTACGAATTCACTGACCCCGAAGGAATGGAAGACTGCGTTGGCCTGAGCGGAAAACCCGAACGGGGAACCCGGTATCGTGTGCTCGTGACAGCTGGCACTTTCGCATACTGCTCTACACCCGCCCAACTTTCTAACGATAGTGTGAAGAAACCCCACGAGCGTAGTTCGATGAGCATAATAAATGTGGAACTGGGTTGTCTCGAAAAAAATTCTAACAACTCCATCAAATTTCAAAGAATTTCAAAGAAAAGCACAGGCTTTGCCTTCTTTTAAGAAAGCTGTGCCTGTTTTCGATACATCTACATCTTGCACCGGAAAGCGTAAAGCGCCCAGAGTAGACTCTTTGTCATCTACAAAAGTAGAGTTGATTTAGCCAAATAAGGATAAAGGATAAAGGACGGCGTTACTCAATCCCTTTTAGGATGCGCCACGCATTCTATTTCTACGAATGCGGCTTGGGCGGGAAATCCTAACCAGGAACCTGGTATCGGGTGCACGCGACAGCCGGCGCCTCCTACGACTGCGCTACACGCGCCCTAGTTTAATCGGTAAGAAACTTAGTTCGATTTGGAAGACGGTCGGTTTAGTTTGAAAATTTCATTTGAAAGTGTTCAATTTAGATTAAAAAGTGTACTATTTGATTTGAAAATGGAATTCTACGATTGGAAGGTAGTAGGTTAGGCCTCACCTTCTCATGCACATGCATCCTAGTGAGCTCAACCAATCTATCGGTGATAACGAGAATTTTGTCCTTTGCCATGCTTAAGCCGCTTGCGTGAGATTAGTGAACCTATATGGGTGCCTGAATTTCAGTTGTATTCTGTTTCTAAATCCTAGCAATTGGTCGGTCTGAAATCTCTACATTCCGTGTAATTCTATTACGATTCGCGGCATGAAATATGTAAGTAAATGAATAGCGGGCAAATTGTTTTGGAAGCTCTAGCACTCATAATTCGTTTCTTAGGGTTCAGCTGAAGTGAGGAGCAGTTCTAAGCATTAAAGACAGCTCAAACCTATCCCTTCTGCTCCTAACTGTTTAAGAATTTCAGGCAATGAGATGCGATGAAAACATTTTTTCCTGAAGGGAATCGAGCCGGCACCATTTGCTCCCCGCACAGGATGCTGCCCCATTACACCATCAATGCTGGTTGACCGTACGAAGTTCTACGAGCTGTTGCTTGCAGGCAGGGACTGCAATAGAGGAAGAACGTGGAGCAAGAGACAGAAAGGGACAGGCTAATACGAAACGCGCTCAGTCGACGCAATGTGCTCGGAAATTATAAATTTCCCGGCCAAAATGTGTTTCGAAGAGAAAAACTTGATTGAGGACGGCATCGTAGCCCATTTAGAGAGTCCTCGTGAAACACCTTATTTGCAGACTCTTGAGCCGCCTTAAACCAGTACGTTCGACTCGAGAGAAATTACAGGGTCGGATAGGTAAAGCTCATCTTCCACGCCGTCAAGCCGTTTGACATAGACTTCCAGGATGGTGTCCAAAGGAATAATCTGTAGGACAAGCAAGTGGTTCAGCGGTAGTAGGAGGTGGAGTCGCTGGCACATAGTTCCAGCACGACGAATTCGAAAAGTGCTGAACAGAAACTTCAGTCAGATACCTGAAAATGCTGAGCGTTATAGGTGTAGGCCAACAAAAATCCGACGAAAGTGATTCCGTGCGCGAAACAAATACAAATCCCAGAAAACGGAAAGAATAGAGACAAAGAAGGAATGAAGAGTTCGCGTCTGAAGTTTTTATCTTTTAATTTTAACTTTTAACAATGATTCTCCAAAGCAGCGAAAAAATGGCACCTGCTTTCTGTTTTAATTTAAATATAAATAGAAATAAAACAGAAAGCAGGTGCTAATTCTATAACAGAACCATAACCGATGAATCCAGCTGAAATGACAAGCAGCAGAGAAAAAAGATAAACTTCAAAAAAGAATGGGAAGCAAATAAAGGGTAAAAATAAGAAAGGATGGACAGACAAAGGGCGAGAGGTCGTCGGATTAACAGAAATAGAAGCAAGTACAAACAGACAGGCAGACATATATGTAGATAGACGAACAGACATTGGGGCTAGAACAGGAAGAAAAATTCACTTTAACAGATCGGATAGCGGGTCTGGAAGGTATGAAATGTAAGAAAGGCTAAAATTTTATTTATTTATTTATCTATTTTTTCAGGCGTCGCTTACAAAATTATCACACACGTGAAGAGCAATTAAAAATATCGCGAAAAAGTTAAGATAATTTAACAAAATACAATCTACAAAAGCTTGTATGAGTAAGAAGACATCTAAAAAGAGATACAGAAATGTTAATCACATTTTGATCTTATTCAATAAGTAGGTTGACCTCCTTTAGATTTCGGTACTACTTTTAGTATATCGTTTGGTCAACAGAGCTCGGGATGCGCCATCCTTGTGCTTGGCTGGAAAGTTCTCAGCGCATTGAGTGCTTCACTTTGAACTACCATAACTTTCTCATATCTTATCGGATTTAGTCGAGATAAGCACCGTTCGAATCAGCACACTTTTGCAAGCGGGCCGCCAGTCGACTTATTCCATCAACAAAAAATTAGGTGGCCGAGATTCGACAAAATCCACGAAAGCTGTTTTGGCTTGGACCTGATTGGTAAAGGTTTTACCATCGAGAATGTCCTGAAAGTGTACGGAAAGGTGGTAGTCGGTTGGTAAGAGGTCTGGAGAATATGGCGGGTGAGACAGAACGTCAACCCTTAATTCATTCACTTTTCGAACAGTGATTCGTGAAACGAATCCATTTTTCTAAATGCACATCACTCGTTGGCTTCAGAAATGGGATTGACTTATGGATTGGAAAAGTAAAGGTTCATTTAAAAAATCAACCTGTTTGGTTTTAGACAGAATTATTTAGATAACCAACAACTTAGAGAGGTCAGCAGGGTATTTTTTTTGCAGGCCCTTTGCTTTCCTCAAGGAGATTGCAGTTTTTATCACAGAAAAGCTGTGTCCCTACTTTGGTTTTGAGATATGTACATGGATCTACATGAAAAGTCAGCTGGAATAATGATTCAATTGTTATGTAGTGTAATGGCTACCTTGTCAGCAGGGGGTGCGGGTTCGAGGCCTGCCTGGCGCCAGAATTTTGATCGCAACAAATGATCGATATGGGGGATTCTAGCGTTGAAACCGGTTTCAAAAACGATTTTGTGAGTTGTCGAGAGAAGTGGAAGATAGTGTAGAGGAGTGAGGGGAATAAGAAAAGCAGTGAAAATGTGAATGGCAAAGTGGTTTAAGGCCGAGAACGGCCGCTATATGATTTTATATGCAAACGGTATATGCTAATGCTACGCTATAAGGATGTAGCCGTGTTCGACTCTCTTGAACCTCGGCATGGTAGAACCTGTCTGTAGAGTTGCTAAGCTCTTCACGAGGTTGGTAAACGGCTTTATTGGTGGCTAACGTTTCGGCTGAATCGCCTTCTTCAGAGCCTGAAAAGGTCAAGTCAATGAGGAGTTACCCCACCAAACATCTCTTCAACCTTACAAAACTCAATGTCAAATTTTTGGAAGCCTGAACAAAGGAGAGAATCCTAGTACCTGACCTCACCACAGTCCACTGAAGGACCAGAGGAAGCCGCATAGGGTAGAGCAGGTGTACGGGACAGCACCTACATCACGTTAGAATGCGAGAGTAAGGTAGGGCTTGAGCTCGCGCGTTATAGACAGGCATTCCCCCTTCCGGTTGACCTTGGGACCTCTGGAATAGATACAGAACGCCTCAAGAGCTTTGACGTTTGAACCTCGTGCCCCAGAATCCTTACCTCAACTCCAAAATCCTTCCCTCCATGAGTATTGCTTCCAAAAAGTTGACATTGAATTTTGTAAGGTTGAAGAGATGTTTGGTGGGGAAGCTCCTAATTGACTTGACCCTTTCAGGCTCTGAAGAAGGCGATCCAGTCGAAACGTTAGCCACCAATAAAGCCCTCTACCAACCTCGTGAAGAGTTTAGCAACTCTACAGACAGGCTATAAGGATGCTTTTTAGCGATCAAAACTTTTGCGCCAGGCAGGACTCGAACCTGTACAACTTGCTGCTTCCCGAGCAATGTACTCTGCCTGGAAAGTGGCAATGTTAAAAACGCAAAATAGTCACTCTTGTGTTTCTTTAGCTCAGCTTTTTCTGGTCAAGCGAGTTCAGTGCACAAGAATAGGACAGCTCTTTCCATGTAAAGCTCTCCGAGTTCAGCTTGTTCGTTCTCTGGCACGATATGCTGCGTGTCGATTTCCTAATTTTTAATCAATTTCCTTGAAATTCGCCGTCGTTAACATCTTCGATTGAAGACAACTCTAAATGCCATTCGGTTATCCATTGAACGGCATGAAAACGCTGTAATTGATGTGAGTCATTCGGTGAGGCGGCGGCAAAGAGGTAGCCGGAGAGAAAACCAAATCCTGGCCTTACACTCGACGATGGGATCCACTCGAGTCCATTAAGTCGCATCGCGTTGCTGTGTGCTCATCGAAAACCGAATCCGGCGGCTATTCATGGAAGACAAATGTGTGCCTTTATTGAGTCATCCGCCGGTATTGGTGGTGTGTATGCCAGCACAAAAGCTTTAAAGAACCCTGTGGCAAAATGCAGTATCTGTCGCGAGCCAGAAGAAATGGTCACGATCGGTTTTTCCTCAACTCCTAACGAATTTGATGTACCATTTCCACTTTTTAAACTAAACTCGCGACAGCATCTCAGATCAGAGGTCAGAGATGCCGTCGTGTGGGCCAAGTTGTCGAAAATTAGGTGGGCCGGCCACGTAATGCGTTTCGCGGACACCCGCTGGACGAGAGCCGTCACCGACTAGATTCCGCGGGATGTCAAGAGAACACCAGGACGCCCACCACCGCGTTGGTCGGACTTCTTCGTGAAAGCCCTGAACAAGTGGTATGACGCTCTTCATGTCGCTCGAGCGAGGAGAAACCATTGGAGCACTCTGGCACGCGACAGAGACGAATGGAGACGCTGCTGGCGCCCGCTCGAGCAAGTCGATGATCAACGGGACGGCAGGTGATACAGATGAAACCAAACTCGACTTTTCTCTAATCAAAATGAACACTTTTCGAACCAAATCAGGCACTTTTCCAATCACATTGGACGTTATTTATTTATTTATTTAATTTATTTACTGATAGGTGAATTCTATCGTACGAAACAAAAATTATAACACTGACAGAAATACAAAATAATGCTTCTCAATCCTATTCTACACTATATTATTACTATATTATTACTGTTTATTAGTATAGACATTAGTATTCAAATTGGACACTCTTTTAAGCTGGCCTAAGAATTTTGAAATCAAACTGAACGTTTCCCAAATCGAAACATGTTTCTTGCAAGTCAAACTCCAAGATGGATAGAATAAATTTTGTTTGAGCAAAATTTAATATAATAACTTTTTCGAAATTTTTTAGCTTAGCTTTTAGCTTAGCGAACGAGTGCAATATTTTTTATAAGATTTCTATCTTTGAAAAAATAAATAACAAAATATAATTTGTTTCAGAGCGCAACAAGGCGTCAATTGTTTAGTGCATTAAAAGAACCGATTGGGCCATACATTCGAAAAGCTCGAAGGGATTGCTGTTTGATTGATAGGGTAAGCGCTGCTTACACAAAGCATCAAAGTGGGTATATGTGTCTTCTTTAGAATTGTTTTTGTTATTGTTACAGGAGGGCGCGCGTAGCGCAGCCGGAGGAGGCGCCGGCTATCACGTGCACCCGATACCAGGTTCCTGGTTCGGATTTCCCGCCCAGGCCAACCAAGTCTTCCATTTCTACGGGGTCGGCGAATGTGAAGCAGACTTGTCTGGGAAGGATAGAGCGCTAACTTGTTCATCGGCTGGCCACCGCAAGTCATTGTATGGCCAAATACGCATTCAAATCGCCTCCACGACATCCCGTAGAAGTAGAATGCGTAGCGCATCCCTACAGGGATTGAGTAACGTCGTCCTTTATCCTTTATCTTTATTGTTACAGGATGTCGAACCCGCATCTTCCGCTTTCCGAGCAGCGATGCTACGTCTTACGCCACCGGCGCTGTTTGACCGCACGTAACATCTGCGATACTCTCAAGACCTGTCAGCACCCACCTGTAACCCTCTCTATCAGTCGCACCATGTTAAACAATTGTGATAAAACATTATTTACCGGTGTGAAACTCCAGACAGACAGCAATTTTGCCGTCAGTCAAGAAAAAATCGCGCTGCTGCTTGGGATGGTTCAGCTTTCACCAATTCCTTCGACTTGTCGACCAGGATTGCTCTAGGTCGATCGCTACGGGGGTCACCTTCGAGGCTGAAATCTCCGGTCCGAAATTTACTGAACCACACTGGAGCACAGTGCTCTCTCCAACACCATTATGCCCTCACAGTTGATTGCTTTGTCGAGCTGTCTCGGCTGCGGGTTGTCCCAATTTGAAGTTGAAAAAAATCTCGTTCGGAATTGGACCTTCGACATACTTCTGTAAGCCCTTCAAAAACAAAAATTTATAAAAAACGTTAAAACATGGATTATTTAGTCAGATAGAGCGCAAAATTCTGTATAGGAAGTAGCATTAATGCGTAATGCAAGTTGAATTTTTGCTTAATAATAGACGAATGAAAAATAGTAACGCAAATCGCTGAGAACTTTTCGGGAAATTTAATAGTAGGATGCCACATAGTGGGTAGTCCATCCCTACATACCCTGCATACCCATGGGCATGCGCGTTGACGAATCCGGCCCCAGGTTACTCCGCAACCTTTTTCATGCTCGAAGTAAGCTGCTTCAACACCGGTGGTGGAGCAGTCGTCGGCGGAGCGTCGTGCGAAGAGCGGGGCGACAACTGTTCCCACGATATCTACCACTGTAGTCGAAATGAGGCCCCGTATGGAAAAGCTCGAACCTCCGTCACAATTAGGGGAAGCTGGGCCCGGATTCATCGTGCAATGGTATAGGTAGAGATACCGTAAGGGAATCATGGGAATCATACCCACTACCAGCAATGGGTAGTGGCTACGAATCGTACTCATGAAAGGAATCAAGGGTAAAGCACAACTAGGCCTTTCGCGAAAACAGATGATCTCACTGGAGCACCATTTTGTCCATGGGGCGCGAATGAGTCGCGGGAATACGGACGTACCCACAACGATCGGCGGGTTTTCTCTACCCACTGATATACCCACGATTTGGCGGGTAAGGCTTATCATGAATCGTTGGTATGTCCACATCGTGGGTATGTCTACCTCTATACCCAGCATACCTATGGGTATGCGCCTTGATGAATCCGGGCCCTGTCGCTCTTTCCCTGAGGGCTTTGAGAGGGTATATAATGGTCATTAATGTGATCGTCGTTCCTATACAAGAGCACTAGCCAGGTCTGAAGCCTTTCGAAATCACCGTACAAGATGACACGGATTGGGGACTTGCGTGCACTCTGGCATGCGGCAGAAGCCAAATAATGGTAAGACGTTGCCGGCGCCCGCCGAAGCAATTAGATTGTCAAAGTGATGGCAGGTGATACAGGTCGTCAAAGAAACTCCAAGATGCCAGTGAACCAATTAGAGGTCTTGTTCGTAAACTCGAGCGGAGCGACAACGACTTGTTGTATCACTCTGGCACGCTACGGGGATGGACGAGGGGGCATCGCCCCACCAGAACGACGGCCAAGGAGCGCTTATGATGAGAGTTGACAAATTTAATCGAAAAAACAATTCTGCTTTTTTTGGCGAACACAATTTTTCTGCCGAAGGCTCTATTCTGTGACGTAGAACACGGCATCAGAAGTGAGGCCGCCCACTACTATTCTTCGAACAAAATGATTATCTAAGTAAATCGCCGTCAAACGGCGAACGAACGGAAATACGAAATTCAGTGGACTGCAGTTAGCCAACGTCAACGATCAAGCACTAAACCACAGACGCCGTCCACCAACGAGGGATTATTTCTAACTTGATACGCGTTCGGAGATCCGTCGCTTATCCCACTCATCATGATGAGGCGCAAATTTAATTCTGCGCGATGACGCAACCGTTAAAAAAGGGGACTATTAACGGATAGGGACTAAGGCTCAAAGATAGACGGAGGAGAATGTCATGCCCTTTAGTGCTGTGGGATCCTAGATCTCATCTAATAGACGCAACGGCATTACCGGAGCGACACTTATCCCCATGCTGCTATTCTGTCGTCTACATAGAGAAGCACACAGTCCGAAAAACGTCTTCAGAAGTCACCCGGATCTTACGTAAAAACACTCCCTATGCATTGCCTCCGGTCAGATTTTCGTGATGGAGGGCGCTTTCCATGTACAGCGACGCCGGACAAGTCATCTCATGCGGCTCCAGGACGTAACTCCAACGCGACGTCACGCGCTATCCGTATGCGACGTCGGACGCGGACTGCGCTCGGTTAGGCGGAGTAGCGTTCAATCCCCCGCCCTTTAAACAGAGGCGTGGCAAATGTCTGCGTCTCCACTATCTCGCAAGGCAGCCACTGGACTCTCGAGCAAGCCCAGGGGGTTGGGGAGTGGGCGGGCCAGCGGGACGAGGGGGTAGAACGCTCGACCCCCGCAATCGAACTATGTGTGTTGGAGAAAGGTGGCGGTCAAATATGGAGCAAAGTTAGAATTAAGGGAAAAGCTATGGATTAGTGCGTCCTTGATCTGTCTTTGAATCCTAGCAAAACTCTCACGTCTCAGCAATCCCTGAAAACTTCAAACGCTTGATAACAAGGACAACTGCTCAAAGGAAATTTGTGAAAATTTTCGGAAACTTACGAGCACTTGCTTCCAAAACTTCCACTTAATAATCCCGGAATCCCATGGAATTCCCTTCCAGGAGACATCAGACGTGTCTCACTCAACTATTTACTTTCCTCACTCTACGCGAAAAACGCGGTCGACAGTCGCCGGCACACACTTTCGCGCTCTAGCGCAAGTCACCAGCCGTCCCTGTAGGAAGCAGGAGGACCGCGACAACTCGTCCAACTTCGTCCCCCATCACGCGCGACGCCAGGGAGTGTTCGCGCGGCGTTGGAGTTATGTCCTCTTCCATCCCATGCATGCAAGGATCTTTTACGGAAAGTACTCAATTAACGTATTTTATTCCATGATTAAGGGTCTCCGTTGGGCGACAGAGGAGTAGAGGACTAGTGGAATACATCGAACTGATACATTCTGCATCTATTCGTAACGAGCAAGGGCTGGTGGAACGAATACGGCGCTTTTATATTTATTATGCATTTTATTTAGCCAAGAACTAACAGAGTTGTGAAAAGATGTACTTTTGATATTGGCCATGCTATAGTTCGACCAAAGAGCTACTCGCTTCCCTTGAACTGGAATTAGCGCAGCTTAAAAGCAGCTTAAGATTCTATATAAACCAGATTTCGAATTTAAAAAAGAACGAAAACCAAAATTCGAGTTGGTCACTTTTCAGATCGCATTGAACACTTTTCAAACCAAAATGGACACTTTTCACGTCAAGTTAGACATTCTTCTGGGCTAGCCGAAAACTTTTGAAATCAAACCGATCTCTTCCAAATTGAAATGAGCTTCTTCTACATTAATCTAGAGACTCTCCTAAAAAAGCTAGAATAATTTTTTGTTCAGGGAAAATTTCAGTGTCACTTTCTTTGAAGTTTTAATTCATCTACCCAATAAGTGAACTCATTGTTAGAAATTTTATAAAAATTTTATTTTTTGAGAAACACAATAATTCAAAGCCTGTTTTAAAGAGCAGGAAGGCGGCTATTTTGTTTCCATAACAAAGATTGCACCATGCCGTCGTCCAACACGTGACGATCTTTATTTGATCGTGGACAGCAAAATTTCTGATTGTCTGGAGTTTCGCAATTGTCAACAATGCAACATGAACAATTGAAAAAAAACACATCCTTTCTTACTGCATGTGAGCAGTATTTACACTATAACTCGAATAAAATTGAAAAAAAAAAACCCCACGGAGGCAATTTGGATGCGTACTTGGCCGATGCAGTGACTTCCGATGGTCAGCCGCTGGACGATAGTGTTTCAGGATGCGTAAGGCGAAGTCTCATCCGAAGGGGTTACCACCACTGGCGGACAAATTCTTGAGAATTAGGTGTGTAAGTCACAGGACGGAGTTCACTGACACCCGTTCGACGAGAGCCGTAACCGTCTGAAGTTCGAGGGATGCTAAAAGAACATCAGAATGTCCAGCAGCGTGTTGTTCGGAGCTCTACGTGAAAACCCAGAACGAAAGATTTGACGCTCTTTGCAACACCAGAACGAGGCGAGGAGTGCACACTGGGCTACTTTGGCACGCGATGTGCAATAAGAAGTCGACGCTTCGCCCCTCGACTCCTAGGCAACAACACAACTCCAATGTCATCGTCACTGGAGGTGATCAGAAGGTATGATTGAACTACTGGTAGAAGGAGACGCCTTCCTTTATGTAGGAAACCTGAAACCGCAAATTTTTGCATGGATCGAAACTATTTCGGGCTTTCTTTAGCGTTATGGCTCCTTATTGCTTGCCTTTTTCCTGCCCTTACGTACTTTTTTGAATCGGTCACTTTTCAAGTCACATTAAACATAACGTTTCAGGTCAAATTGAAATATTGATAAATAAATACATAAACACGTCAAATTGGAAAGTGGCAAAGTATTCTATACAAGTCTAGTGCGCTTGAAATCGAACTGAACATCTCCGAAATCGAAAATAGCTCCTTCAATGTCAAACTAGAGACGTTCCAAGAAGGCTGAATAATTCGTTGCGCGTTCAAGAAAAATTTTAATATAACTTTCCTTGGAGCTTTAGTTCACTTACCCTGTAAGTGAACACATTGCTTGAAGTTTTATAAAACTTTCTTTTTTTCGAGAAAGAACAATAATTCAAAGCTTGTTTTAAAGATCAGGAAGGCGGTCATTTTTCAATGCTATAGGGAGATGTTACGCCATGCCTCGTGCAATCTGCCGTGATTTTATTTATTCATTTATTTATTTATGCTTATAGTCGTATGCTGATCTCATTATTTCTTGCAGACAACTACGAAGACGCGGAAGATTGTATTTTCTTGATTGAAGGTTTTCACTTTTCTATTTTTATTTAGGGCGCGTGGAGCGCAGTCGGAGGAGGCGCCGGCTGTCGTCTGCACTCGATACCAGGTTCCTGGTTCGGATTTTCTGCCCAGGCCAACCAAGCCTTCCATCCCTCCGGGGTCGGTGAATTGGTACCAGACTTGTCTGGGAAGGATAGAGCGCTGACTTGTCCATCGGCTGGCGACCACAAGGCATTGTATGTACAAATACGCATTCAACTCGCCTCCACGAGATCCCGTAGAAGTAGAATGCGTGGCGCATCCCAAAGAGGATTGAATAATCCTTTATTATCCTTATTTTTATTTACTCTGAAGGAATCTTTCTACAACACTTTAGTAATCGATTCGGTCCTTTTGCATACTTCTGTATCCAATACAACATACTACTGTATCTATATTCTCTATATACTCTACATACTACAACATATATGTATATATATTCTAATTTGAATTTTATTTTTGTTTGAATAATAGCAAAATTTCTGTATATATGGAGTTTCACACTTGTAAGCGATACAACAGAGACAGTTGTAAAGAACACAAATAGTCTCTCTGACCAAAGTATGTTTACACTATCAATCGAGCTGTTCGAGTTCATGGTGCGATCCCGTCTTTTAAGGCACCACATGATTGCTGCTTTCCTGCACTTTAAAACAAAATTTAGCTCATAATTTTTTATATAAAATCTTTATAAAATTATTACATATCTTCGGACAGGTGAACTAAAAAAATTCAAAGAAACAAATAACAAATAAAGGATAAGGATAAAAGACGGCGTTACTCAATCCTTTTTGGGATGCGCCACGCATTCTACTTCTACGGGATGTCGTGGAAGCGACCTGATTGCGTATTTGGCCATACAATGACTTGCATTGGTCAGCCGATGATTAGATCAGCCCTTTTTCCTTCCCAGACGAGTCTGATACCAATTCACCGATCCCGGATGGATGGAAGGCTTAGTTGACCTAGGCGGGAAATCCGAACCAGGAAGCTGGTATCGGGCGCAGGCGGCAGTCGGCGCCTCCTCCGACTGGGCTACACGCGCCAAGCAAATTAACAAATTATAACAAATTCTTCTTAAACAAATAATTATTCAAACCATCTTAGCGAGTCTGTAGTTTAATTTGTCTAAAGCTCACTTCGATTTGAAAGAGTTCGCTTTGAATTGAAAAGTCTTAGGTTAACTTAGAAGAGAACGATAAAATAAGAGTCACAAGCTTCAGACATTTAGCATGCGCTAGTTCTACAACCATCTAAGCACGCATCTGAGAAAAAGTCGTTCCAGGAAGGATCCGTATCTTCCGAAGGCCTCTTCAAACTGATACGCTCTCCAGGCGTTTGCTCAGCAGGGGGCGCGAAGTGTGTCTTGATTACTGTATTGTGTACCGAACTCTTAAAAGCTGTGCGTATGCAAAAACCGTTGGCAAAAAAAGAGAACCATAAGATTTTAAAACAAACAGTGATACAATGATACAGTGCAGAGCTTTACGAAGCAGTAACAAACAGCAATAATATGAAAGAGACTGATTTGTAGCAGATGAAGTCCGGAAGAAGACTTGTGTGAAATTAGATAGATCGCTGCACGATTCACATGATTCGATTTCGATTTTTGCCATAATTAAAAAAATTTCGCAGATCAATTAAAATCATCCAGCGACAGAAAACATTTCCTCCGTTTCGACTGTTCTAACTGGCGAGCAGAAGTATTTTGGGGTAAGCAGTACCAAATTTGGTCAGGCAGATCGGCACTATTGTAAATACTCTCAGGACTTCAGAGATCGAGGAAAGGCCGAAAAAAAGTTTCGCCCAAACATCGCCCAGAGGGTTTATTTGGGCGCTTGTCGCGAATCTGACAACCGTTCTTAAAGTCTCAGTCGATTACGGTGGCTTACGGTAGGTAGGGGTGACTAAGATCATGGTCACCGACGTCGCCCAAATTTGCTCAGGGAGGTTATCCGGGGTTCTGATCACGAATCTGATATCTGTTTTTTTTTTCGTATTACGCTGGAGTACGGTAGGTACGGGTAAGGAACCTTTAGACCATCTGAAGTAGAGTCCTACCTTTCGGTGACCATCACTTCTCCACCCGTACCTACCGTAACCCACCCTACTCCAGCGTAATGCGGAAAACAGATGTCAAATTCGTGATCAGCACCCCAAATAGCCCCCCCCTGGGCGGGGTTTGGGAGAATTTCTTTGACCTCTCCTCGAGCTCTGGAGTCCTGAAAATACAATAGCGCCGGCAGACTTTACAAGGGGGTCAAACCAGTAGCTTAGGATCTAGTGGTCGTTGACGTGCTTCGTGGCTCAGCGAAGAACTTTTCTAGCTTCTAAATAAAAAGTAATTGACGCTGGGGGCGAGACAGGACTGTTTTGCGCGGTCTGCCTGAAGTCACGGGAGCCACATTCAAACTCAAACGGAGTGGCGTTGGAGCACGATATTCTATTGCCATTTACAGCTGTGCTAGAATGGATTATTTCGGCTTAATTCTTGTTGATTTCAGGTTTTCCAGGAGGAGTACTAGTGGGTGGGAGAAAAGGAGGTGGGGCCAATATTTTTGGAAACCAAAAAATTCCATTAAATTTTTGAAAATTTCCATTAAGTCGTTAATCCAAATTTTAACGAAAAGCGCTGTTGATTCGTTAAATTCGTTAAATCATTAGCCGTTAAGTGTGCACCCCTGGTGCGTACAACCGGTAAGCTGAGCTTGGACTTTGAAGTGTCACACTCTTCGTGCTCCCGAGCGACACGGATGTTCGCTTCAAAGGGGCCGAACAACCTGTTATTGGGTTGAGAACCTGTTGTAGTGGGTGTGGCGGGCTGCGCCGATTGGCCAGGTGATGGGTCCCGGCGCGATTCCCTGCCGTCCATTGACGCTCCTGTGGGAGCATACCATTGGTCTTAAGGGTTGGCTCCTGTTGTTAGAGTGTTGCACGATAATCGCCGATGTACGTATATAAATAGGTATATACTATCTACAGAGTGGTCCACATGAAGTGTTACACGCCACAAAAAGTCCATTTTCGAAAATTTCTCTCTTTTTCTGTGCTTTGCTGTGGTGTTATTCGTTCTCTCCGTATCTTTTAGTCCACTTATGGCCAGACTTATTCTCCGTTTCCAGGTAAACATGGTTTCGCTTAGGGATCGTTCAGCAGTAGTCGATACATTCAAACGCGGGTCGTCCATTTCCACGACTTCAAAGATGCTCAAACTGCATCGGATGCAAGTACACCGCGTCATCCAACGTTTCAAGGAGACTGGAGTGATCGAGAATCGTCCGAAAGGAAGACCACGACGAACTGCAAGGACTTCTTCCCTACGAAAGGCCGCCAAAGACAAGTTACACCGAAATCCTGCAAGTCAGGAAACTAGCTAAGGAGCACAACGTATCTCATTCTATAATACTATGCAAGGACTGAACAGAGATGATCTCTGATGGTGTTCCTAAATTCCGCTAAAGGACTTCACTGAGAAACTGAAGGCTTCAAAATTGGAGATATGCAGAAAGATGAAGGTCCTTACGCGCGGTGAAAAGCGCTGAGTTCTCTTCACAGACGAGAAGATATTTACCGTCGATCCACTCCAAAACGCGCAGAATCAACGGAAGCTGCTGCCAGAAGAACTCGCAAGAGCAGTCAACGTCGGATGAGCCCATTTTCCACAGTACTTTATCGTGTGGGCTTAAATGTCAGGCCAGGGAAAGACCAAGCTTGTTTTTATTCAAAAAGAAGTTAATATCAATGCCGAAATCTACGAGAAGCAAATCCTGGAAAACGTGGTAATACCTTGGGCACAAGAAAATGATAAGAACATGGATTGGACCTTCCAGCAAGATTGGGCACCAGCTCACGGTGCCAAGAAGATCTTGGACAGCCCTATCTCAACCCTATGGATTTCGCCAACTGGTCAGTCTTGGAGCAAAAAGGCTGCTCTTTCAGATACAGTTCACTGTATTCGCAGAACGCAGCTCTGGAGAAGGCATTGGACGAAATTTCATAGGAAATTATCGCGCGTATCCTCAAGAATTTCCGAAAGGGATTGCACGTTTGCATTGCAATATCATACACCACATTCATTCTGAATGTGTTGTATGATATTTTATGCAGAATTTTCTTGCCTTTCCAATACTCGTACACTTTTCTTATTTTGGTTGGTTTGTGCAAGGTTGCATTCAGTTTTTCGCGTAACACTTCATGTGGACCACCCTGTATATACCTGTATATACATATGTATATATGTTTATACATAGGAACAGGTTTTCACCACAATAGCAAGTGGTCGTTCGTAAGCGAATATCCGAGGAGGTACACCCATTGGGCTGCTTTGGCACGCGACAAGGACAAATGGAGACGTTTTTGGTGCTGGCAGTCGCTCGAACAACTCGACGATGAACAGTGAAGAGAAGTAGGTACGACAAGATGATACAGTAAGCAGAGAAGGCCACCTTATACACCTAATGAACTATGAGTGGATCCCGAAGTGTTGAAAGGGTCGACGAGGAAGAGCTTTTTAGCTCTTCCGGTTGAGTGGGCGAATGCGTTCGTCCCACGCATGGAGTGCGTGACCTTCTCGTTGGAGTTGAATCATGCAACTCGTATTCGAAGGCCAGAAACAATCTTGTTGGCCGCTGGATGAGTAAAACGAGTGAAAACGAACCTGGTGTGATAAAAGTTGTTTAACTCAATATCCGCCTAACTGTCCATATGCCAATCTAAGTCGCCTTCTCTTCAATTATCTGTTTATTTTTTAATTGCTTATTTATTCTATAATATCCACTGCCAACACGAAATCAATGGAATTATAACGATAAGCAACTTCTTGCGAAGCAAAACGACAAAGAACGGCGTTAATCGATCGCTGTTGGGATTGCGCAGCACATTTTACCTTTACGTGACATCGTGGGAGAACTTGTATGCGCGTGCTTAACCTATTTAGGACCTTTTGTAAGAGTAGATGGAGAAGTCAGTGCGTATGTTCTTCTTAAACAGGTCAGGTACCTGACACTGACACTTGACTCTGTAGTGAACCACCTTGAGGAAGGCCCTCTCAGAACGATCCTCTACGCGGACGACATCGCCCTAGTAGCCGACAACCAGGAGGAGCTGGAGGAGAAGGTGCAGCTGTGGCAGAGAGCCCTCGCAGACAACGGCATACAGCTGAAAGTGAAGAAGCCGAAGTTCATCAGCTCTGAGCAGTGCGCTGGATCGATCCTAGACTGCCAAGGGGAAACGATCGAGAAGGTGAAAGAATTCCGCTACCTCGGAAGTGACCTATCCGAGGAAGGAAGCGTGGACCAGGCGGTCAGGGGACGGATAAACGCAGCCTGGCTCAAGTGGAGGGAGTCCACAGGGATCCTCTGCGACCGTAGATGCTCCAGGACGCTCAAAGGCAAGCCCTATAGAACAGTTGTGAGACCTGCCCTCCTCTACGGCAGTGAGTGCTGGGCCCTGGGTAAGGCGCAGGAGCGGCAACTGCACGCGGCGGAGATGAGGATGCTGAGGTGGGCATGTGTATGGAACCGTCGAGACAGGGTGCGAAACGAGGATGTTAGGGCAGTGATGAAGACAGCCCCGATCCAGCTGAAGATGAGAGAGCAGCGCCTGAGGTGGTATGGACACGTCCTCAGAAGACCAGAGGATCACCCTACAAGGTTGGCCCTAGATTTCGAGGCACCCGGAAAGCGTCCGAGAGGAGCCCCAAGGAAAAGATGGAAGGACGTCATCAAGAGAGATCTCACCGAAGTCGGCGCCGCGGCAGACGACGCCCTTGATATGATGAGGTGGCGACAGATCACAAGAACAGCGGACCCTGCGACTGCGCGGGACTAAACACTCGGGAGAAGAAGAAGAAACAGGTCAGGTACCAATTCATCGACCTGGAAGTGCAGAATGCATGGTGGGCTGAGCGGAACCCGAACCATGTACCTTGACATGGAGTGCAGACGACTGCTGGCACCCCTTCCAACTGCGCTATCGTGCGCCCAGCAAATTCTAGTCAACACAGTATCTACGAAAACCGAAATCATGGAACCAAACAAAACGATGGAAGAGTTATATGAAGACCCCTTTTCATGCAAAACGATGACGCTAAATGCGGAGCGGATAATTATTCGATTATTTTTTCGAATAAATATTCGAATAGTCGAATATACGAGTAGTTTGTTGAGCGCAGCCAAGATCTTTCAAAACAATCTTGGTTACGGTGAACAAACTCGTTTATTGCAACATCAAAGATGCCAAGGTTCATCGAGAGTCGAACATGGAACGAATAATCGATATTTTTAGATTTTCGAATAACATTCGTTCGAATTCGAGCATCGATGTTCTTAGAAAGTCGAATATTCGTAGGAACACAAACATGGAAAAGGAACTATAGTCGAATATTCGAGAATCTGTTACTCGAAAACCGAAGATTTCAGCTTTACTCAAAGATCTAATAGTTTTATTCGAATATCGAATAAACTTCAAACCTTTAAACACAGAACCTGATTCGAACAATTTGTTCGACTATATCCTACTAGCTCATCTACGAAAATTATTATAAACGAAAGATTAGCCTTATTCGATTTTCGCTCTTTCATGAAAAAAAATGGATGAGCAAATCAATTTCTTCAATCGTTCGTTTAAAATTTTTCGTACGTCGAATAAATTCGTTCATTCCTTCGTTCGACAAAAATCCTCAATAGCCCTACTATAGCCGGTAGAAACGTTCACGAATGAAAGCAGTTGAGCGAGCGCAATATGTTCCACACAGGAATAAGGTGCACCGCCACCCTTTGAAAGGGCGTGTTCAACACGTTGACCACCGCATGACACGATGTCGTGTCACACCCTTTTGACCGCGTGGACTCGTGTGATACGATATCGTGTCATAGCTTTGTAATTCATTTTTCTGGTTGGATTCAAATCTTTCGAAGGATTTTTTGTGTTATGCGTACTTCACCTCTCAGCATTGTTGCAAAAACCGCGGTCCGAATACAAATTTGGATCACTGATTTATTGAGTTTCTCGGAAAGTAGTGACACGATGTCGTGTCACATTCTCGATGTTACAAAGAATCGATTGATCCTAGGCGACGGACACGCGAAAATCGCGCACGCTAAGAGAGGACAGGACAAAAAACGAAAAGCGTAAAGGAAGAAGTATTTCGTAATTTTTTAAAACCAGTAATTTTTCGTGAAACGGATCCCCTATCAGGATTCTACCTTAAAAAAGTGAGGGGAAACCTGGCTGAATTATTTGAATCACGCAAAGACGAGGAAAAGGATAGAGATATCCGTAAAGATCGAGACTAGTCAATTTTTGGCTGGGATGCGCCAGGCGTTCTACATCTTCGGAATATCGCGGAAGCAATTAGAATGCGTGCTTGTCTTATAATGTTTACATTTCCCCAACAAGTCTGGTAGCGAGTCTCTCTTTGATCCACTTTTCGGCAGAGCTGAAAGGCTTGGTTGGCCTGAGGGGTACCTGAAGCCTGGATCGATCCTAGGTGCACCAAGACTCAGATGAGCTTCTCAGCTTCGAGTGAGAGACAACTCTACATTGCAAAAATCGATTGCTTCCACACGTCTGACGCGCAAAAATCGTGCAGATGCCAGTGTCGAAGTTCCAAAAGGCTTGTGGCGATGATTAGGCTAATAGTCTTCACCTATGTACTTCTGAGGCCGGATTCACGATTGGTAAGGTAATGGGTTAGTGGTAATGGATAAGTTTACCAACAGGGCATACTGAGCAGAGGGGAACTTTGGTATCCATGATATAATAAAATTCGGTGAATGATGTAATTCTACCCCAGCATTCACCCACCTCCACGCTCTTGTGAATTCCAGGTAATGCTTCAATTTCTTCCAGCTACCCACATAATCCTGGGTAAAGTCATTCATGAATCCGGCCTCTGGACTCTTCAGACTCGAAACGTCATTCAATAAAGGTACCAAACAACTCCGAATCTGAATTCAATACATCAGTGAATAGGTCGACTGCTAATCTCGATCTTCTGTAGCATGACAGGTCGTCGCCCAGTTATTCTTCATGGGCGACGACGGCTTCTCATATTGTAGAAATGATGAAACTGTGAAAGAAGACATGAATGGAACGAAGGAGCTCTGGAGCTTCTGCCGTTTACCGAGATTATTGATTGATTATTCACTATTTATTTGTTTACTATTTCACCTACAAGATAAGCATCAGATATTCATTTCGCCGCCACGATGTCACGCCGAAGCTGAAAGCAAGGCGCTTCTGGAGGAAAGTGATCAATAACGGCAATTCCGTCTTGCTCTCACTGGACTGAAGCATTATAATCCTTTTGTGCAGCGCAAATGGCTGCACTTCCACATAATTGAAGGCGGTCGCTGCATTTATTAATGTGAGGCCTTTAGGAATTTGAATTCTCACAAAAAGCAGAGCAAGGGGAAACGACGCCGCCAACGGTTGCAGGAGATGAATAATAGCACGAGCATTTCGGAGCAGTATGATTGCAATTCAACGGCATTGTCGACGAGGATGCGTGTCTCGGCGTCACAAACGAAAAAAGTGGTCGAGCTTTGAGTTCGACCTACAAGTGTCC
Source organism: Heligmosomoides polygyrus bakeri (assembly GCA_947359475.1). NCBI lineage: Eukaryota > Metazoa > Nematoda > Chromadorea > Rhabditida > Heligmosomidae > Heligmosomoides > Heligmosomoides polygyrus. Next base: position 94,680,476 of record OX375868.1, on the reverse strand, counting down.
TCGAAAAGGCTAAGGGAATCTCATGACTACACAAAAATGCTACTAATTGGGAAGGAAAATGTACATATGTCTGCCTTTATGAATTCCCATGCGTGAGTCCGCGTAATTTACATATCTCGATCAGCATTAGCAATCCCATGACCTTGTGGTGGAACCTCAAAAATGAGATGGTGAGTGGATAGTACGACGGTTTTACAACATGTGAGCGGTATCGATTGCCTATTCGATAATAACCAACATTATCGATTTTTTATCAATTAAGGTGGTGCTCTGCTGAAAGACTTACGCAAAGCTTAGGCATATTTCTACACAATTATATTACCTTTCGCCTATTGCCTTTCACTTTTTCAATCACAACTTCTCGCGAGAGAAGCACTTCAGAAACCAAAACGATGCTAACTGCTCTTGTTGATTTTTTCTTTCGTCACATCCAGAACTCCAGAGTTCTATTACATTGGCACTAAGAAGCTCGTTTCTCGTTGGCAAAAGTGCGCTAATTTTAATGGTGATTACTTTAACTAAACAAATTTTATTAGAGCGGAATTATATTAGTTTAGATTTACGGTAGAAAGGTGGCGATGTCCGTTCCTCCACGTGGTGCCACTGGAAACTGTTCGCTATGCGAGCTAAGCTAAGCACGGACACTCGATTGCAGGCGACAGGCCCTTGTGACAGGCCGGCCTATGGAGATCCCATGTCACATCACATGGTTGATGGCGTTAACTGTTTGTCGAGATAATGCTACGGCGTCCGCGGGAGCCGACGCGCACTCGCAAAGCCCGGCGAGTGTGAGAAGTATGCGAGGGTCCCTGATGCGAGGACGGCATCGGGGGGCAACTGAGCAAGTCCGAAAGTCCCGTAACGTAAGCAGGACCCGCGTTGCTACGCTGAATGTGGGTACGTTGACGGGCCGCTCGTGCGAGTTGGTAGAAGCACTGGAGCGAAGACGAATCGACTTATGTGCGGTACAGGAGACGAGGTGGTCCTGTTGCAAGTCGAGGGACATAGGCCGAGGCTTTAAGGCCATTCTGTGCGGCAGTCCCAGGACCACCAGCGGTGTTGGTGTGGTCGTCTCCGAACGTTTCCGAGATGCGATTGCAAGCGTGGAACGTTTCAGTGACCGCTTGATGAAGGTCGTTGTTGCTGCTGAACAGCGTATGTATCATTTCTTCTCTGCATACGCTCCGCAGACAGGCTGCTCCGAGCGAGCGAAGGACGAGTTTTGGGCCCTGCTTGATGAGAAGACAGCAGAGGTGCCGCCAGAAGACGCTGTCGTTGTCGCAGGTGATCTCAACGGCCACGTTGGGACTGCGAAAGATGGTTACAGCTGTCATGGCGGTTTCGGTTATGGAGCACGTAATGCTGATGGTGAGCGAATTCTTGAGTATGCGGACTCGCATAATCTCACCATCGCGAACACAATGTTTCGAAAGCGTGACTCCCATCTCGTGTCTTTCTATAGCGGGAATACCAAGACACAGATTGACTTTATCCTTGTCAAGCATCGCGATCGAAGGCTGGTCACAGATGCGAAGGTTGTGCCATACGAGACTGTCGCCACGCAGCACCGTCCGCTGATCTGCACACTTAAGATCGCCCCTCCGAGGCTGAGGCAGGTCGAGCGATGCGGACCATCAAGGATCAAGTGGTGGCGGATGAAAGAGAAAGACGCAGCTGTTGTTGCTCGTATTCGGTTGCCGACGGTTACCAATGTTGAGGAGACATGGAAACGTGCAACCGATTCGATACTACAAGCTGCACGTTCCGAACTGGGCATGACGAAGCCTGGACGGCGTAAGATTGAGAAGCAGACTTGGCTGTGGACTGACGACGTCAAGGAAAAAGTCAAAGAGAAGAAAAGACTATATCACGCTTTTCTCAGCGACAAGACAGCCGACAATTGGCGTATGTACCAAGAAGCGAAGAGGGCGGCTAAGAAGGCTGTTGCCGTTGCAAAAGCTTCTCATTATGAGTATGTCAACGAGAAACTCGAGACGCGCGATGGTGAACGACAACTTTATCGGCTTGCCAAAGCACGCCATCGCCAGAGCGAGGACATCGAAAAGTTCTTTTGCATCAACGATGAGAATGGCCATCTGCTGATGAACCGCAAAAGGGCTATGGAACGATGGCATGACTACTTCGAGAGAATTTCAACAGTAGAGTTTGCCCATCCGCCTATCCCTTGCGTCCCTCCTACGCACGGTCCTGTGCAGAAAATCACTGTGGAGGAGACGGAAGCGGCTTTGAAGAAGATGAAGCCAGGCAAAGCAACGGGCCCTGACGACATAGCGGCCGAACTATGGAACTCGAGGTGCTGGAATCCTGCTGAATGGCTAACGAAGTTTTTCAACCAGGTTGTTGCGGAGAAGAAGGTTCCTGGTAGTTGGCAGCAAAGCACGACGATCCCGATCTGGAAGAAGAAGGGCAGTCCCGCGGACTGCACAAGTTACCGTCCAATCCGATTGCTCTCGCACAGTATGAAAATATTTGAGCGAATTGTGGATGGACGTATTCGCGAGATCGTCCGGCTTTCCACCAACCAGTGTGGCTTCGTAGCCGGCTGTGGCACCATCGACGCCATTCATGCTGTTCGTCTTCTTGTGGAAAGACATCGCGAGAAACAAAAACCGCTGCATCTTGCTTTCCTCGACCTGGAGAAAGCATTTGATCGTGTACCGCGTGAGGTCATATGGTATGCCTTACGACAGCATGGTGTCCCTGAAGAACTGATCGAGTGGGTGCGCATTCTTTACTCTTGTCTTAAGAGTCAAGTGCTTGCGCCGGCCGGCACATCCACGGAGTTTCCAATCTCCGTCGGTGTTCACCAAGGTTCCGCGCTTTCCCCACTTCTTTTCATTGTCGTAATGGATGCCGTTTCGCGAGACCTTCAGAAGCCTGCTCCTTGGACGCTGCTCTATGCAGATGACGTAATGCTTGCCAGTGAAGACAAGGCCGAACTTGAGCGACAAGTGCAAGCTTGGTGTGACCGCTTGGCGGCGTTCGGGCTCAAGCTAAACGTCCAAAAATCTGAGTACTTGACGACAGACGTAAACGAGACTGGGTCCATTGAGATCAATGGCACTGCGCTCGTACGAGCGACACATTTCAAGTACCTTGGATCTGAAATTGCGTCTGATGGTAGTCTGACGTGCGAGGTGAACTCACGCGTGAGCGCAGCGTGGTCCAAATGGCGCTCAATGACAGGCGTTCTGTGCGACAGAAAGATACCGGAGCGCTTAAAATCAAAGATCTACAGAACCGTCGTCCGACCAGTAGCGATGTACGGTGCTGAGTGCTGGCCTGCAACGAAGGAAGTTGAGAGCCGCCTCAGCGTGATGGAGACGAAAATGCTGCGCTGGACGGCTGGTGTCACGCGTTTGGATCATGTTCGCAATGTCTCCGTACGTCAAAGGTTTGGCGTCGCTCCAATTGCTGACAAGCTACGTGAAGCTCGCCTACGGTGGTATGGCCATGTTCTTCGTGCGGACGGCGACACCGTTCGGAAGATTGGCCTCAACATAGATGTGCCCGGAAAACGGCCTAAAGGACGACCTAGGCAACGCTGGCTTGATACGTTGCACGTGGACTTAAAGGAAGCTGGTATCCACCCCGATCAAGCGTTTGATCGTGCGAAGTGGCGTCATCATACCAGAAGAGCGGACCCCGCTGCTAAGCGGGACAAACGCTGAAGAATAAGTAGATTTACGGTAGAAAAACCTGAATTTCCTTAGATTTAACCTAATAGTATTAATAGAATTTGCTGCAGACTCGTGTAGTGCACTTGGAGGAGATGCCGGCTGTCGCCTGCACACGATCCCAGGTTCCTGGTTCGGATTTCCAGCCGGGCTGAACCAAGCCTTCCATCCCTCTGGGGTCCGTGAATGTTTGCCAAACTTGACTGGGAAGGATAAAACGCTGACCTGTTCTTCGGCTGGCCAGCGCAATTCACTGTATGGGCACATAAGCATTCAAATAGTCTCCACTACATTCTGGAAGTGCAGAATGCGTGGCGCACCCAAAAGGAGTTGAGTAACGCCTCCTTTATCCTTTATCCAAATGAGTAGCTACCTTTGTTATGGGCTTGTTTAACAGCTTACTCTGCAGACGCTTGCGACATGCTTTTCGATGGACAGTATGGGCCCAGATTCATCAACGATTTACCGACCGGTAACGATGGAACTTTCCGCGAAACCGCGTAACGCGATTCGTAGTAGATTTCCGGTGAAGGTCGTTGTAAGTTTATCCCGGCCATCCCAGAGCGTCGGGTAAACGACGGGGTGAAGTAACAGTAACGCCCCAGTGCTAATGTCTGACCCAGCGAGTTGGGCTCGTTGCCAAGATTATTGGGACATATGCACAGGGGCGTTTTCAGGCTGTTTTCTTTCATAGAACTCTATGCCATTAATTATTCACTACGGAACAGCAGAGCCCACACTTCTCGTTCTTGACGCCTCACCTCTCCATGGTGGAATACATTTTTCTATCACTTACTTCAAATACTTTTCTAGTTCCTCAGGACGATGGAAGATGACGTGTGAATGAATATCGGAGAGAGAAGCATAGCTAGGGCAACTCCTTCAAGGTAGCCAATCGAGAGAACACTGAGTTTTCAGGTGGAACCTAATCAAGCAGTAAGGCAAAATCTGCAAGTTCGACCACGATTGCAACCCACTGGCCAGAGATCTAAACAGATGAGAGCGATTTCGGGCTTCGTAGAGTGCTGGGCGAAAACGGCATTGAAATGGGCCCTGAGGAAAGCGTGATGGTTACTGGAATTCGCACCATGCATCCATTTCGCTCATCTCTGGCACTTCCAGCCAAACCCCTCTTCCCAATGGTTCCCAAAAGATGTGCGAGTACTGTGGCGGCCGTTGCGTGGTGTAGCTGCGGTGACCACAACAGCCGTCATCTTACCGGCACGGCATCCTTCACCAGACTTCTGGGCCCGGATACATCAAAGTGCATACCCGTGCTGGCCGTAGCGGGTAGACGTACCCACGATGCGGACATTCCCACAATTCATGATAAACCTTACCCGCCAAATCGTGGGTTTATCAGTGGGTAGAGAAAACCCGCCGATCGTTGTTGGTACATCCGTATACCGTCGACTCATTCGCGCCCCACTGACAAAAAGCCGCTCCAGTGAGATCATCTGTTTTCGGGAAAGGCCGAGTTGTACCTTACCCTTGATTTCTTTCATGGATACGATTCGTAGCCACTACCCACTGCTGGTAGTGGGTATGATTCCCTTACGGTACCTCTACCTATACCCATTGCTTGATGAATCCGGGCCCAGTGAATCACAACTGCCGGTAAGTTTGTGACTTTGGAGTCAGTGCAGCTAATTTGTGGTAGCGAGTTACCGACTCTTTCGTTGATGAATCCAGTCCCTGCACACTAGTTGTGCTCGAACGAATATATTCGAATAATTGTTCGAATGGTCGAATATTCCATATTTTTAGATCTTCGAATAATCGGTCGAATTCGAATACCGATGCTTTTTAAGGGTAGAATATTCGCTCGAATTCGAACATAGAAAAGGAGTCTTACTCGAATATTATTCAAAGATCGAATGATTTTATTTGAATATCGAATAAGCTTTCAATCTTTAAGCACGGAAATTGACTCGAACAAATTGCTCCTATCTGATTACTTAAATAAACAATAAATGGAGCTTATTCGATTCTCGATCATTCGAAAAAATTGATGGGCGAATAAGTTCGATCGTCCAATCGCTCGAAAAATTTCGACACCGATTCACTTATCATTCCTTCGAACATTTTCGACATCGAGCTTATTCGTTCATTCATTCGTTTGATAAAATTTCTCCAAGCACAACTACATATACTGCAAACTGTCCTTCAGATTTGGAATTTTAATGGTTCCAGGGCACTTGAATCAATTTTCTATGATTTCCGACTGATATTTTCCGCAAGTTTTCCAGAGAACGATGTGTGCTCAACGCAATGAAAGCAATGGAATTCACTGGCAAATTATACAGAATTAGTGGAGCACTATGCTCATCAAGGGGTTGAACAAACAGAAACCTTATCCTGTTGCTCAATTAATCTTTTTTTTTCAATTGTCGCTATAAAAAGGGCACATTTATCGCAGCCAGAGCAATGATGTCGCGTGGAGAACGAGTTGATTCAAGCTTCGGATACCGTCTAGGCGAACCACGCCCTCAATCCTTCTGAGGTAGACAAATTGCTAGAAAATCTGTCTGGGTAAGATAATGCACCAAACGTAACGTTAAACATGTGTGGCCAGGAATATGTTCTACGAAAACTAGCGCTTCTCAGAAAGTTGTGTAATATGTTCGCTAAAAGATAGTTCTCCATGAGAAGCAATCTTCCAGGATGAAGGATAGACTTCCTAGAAAGGGTAAAGGATTAGAAAAATCTTAATCAATTCATTTTGGGATGCGCCATATATTCTACTTTCAATCTTCGAATAATATTCGAGTATGACTCCTTTTCTATGTTCGAATTCGACCGATTATTCGAAGATCTAAAAATATCGAATATTCGACCATTCGAATAATTATTCGAATATATTCGTTCGAGCAGAACTATATTGTGCAGGGCCTGGATTCAACGAAAGAGTCGGTAACTCGGTACCACAAATTAACTGAACTAACAATAAGGGATGTCGTGGAGGCAATTTTCATGCGTTTTTGACATGTATTATATGTACAATGACTTGCGATAGCCAGCCGATAAATAACTCAGCGTTCTATTCTTTGCAGAAAGCAACTCCCTACAAAATCAAACGTTAGGCAGATTTTTTTTCACAGTGAATGCTCATCATCAAATGTGATGGAAATAAAATTTTTCTTTTGTCTATGACTATGAAATAGTTTTAAGAATTTCGGCAAAACTCATTCATATTTGTTCAAACTTTGACATATATTCATTTTTATCCTTTTCAACAATATCAACTTGCATTGTCAATAATAAAGGCTAAAGGAAGACCCTTACTCAATCCCCTCTGGGATGCGCCACGCATTTTACTTCTACGGAGTATCGTGGAAGCAACTTGAATGCGTATTTGGCCACACAATGACTTGCGGTGGCCAGCCGATGAACAAGACGGCGCTGTGTCCTCCCCAGACAAGTCAAGAAATAATAGTAGGATCGAATAATGTGAAAAAGGATTTGAGACAAAGCATTGATGTTGTAGTATACATATTACTATATATTAATATATAAAATAAAAATAAACAATATAAACATATATATTAATATATTAGGTTGTCCCATAAGTCCCGCCGTTTTTTTCAACGATTCACTGCAGATTTCGCCGGCGGTCTCTTGCATAGCGCTGCATAGCTTTCGAAAGAGAATGATTTGCTCTATCAGAAAATGTATTGCGTTTCTTTTTCATCATGAATTTTGCCAATTTTTAGGTCGTTGAAGTGAAAAGTGAAAAAGTGAAAAAGTGGCCATCTTCGCAGTTGCTTCCCTCGTTTAGGTTTGAATTCTTTGCTGCATTTGGAAGACAATGTTCTGTACTACAAGAATACGTGTTGGCGCTATTTGCTCATTTGTCCTTTGTTGATTTTTAGGTCATCAAATTGGGACGTCCGAAGGAGGATGGTTATTTTTGTCGACAGCTCCTGCTCTGTGGTTGGTCCTTTTGGGTTGTCATTCGAAAGAAAATGCTTTGCTCTATAAGAATGTGTGTCGCGTTTATTAATTTCTATTGAATATCAACAAAACGCCAAAAAGAGAAAAATCGTCTTCACCAACAACTCCTTCTCCTTGTTCAGTTGGTGATATTCGACAGAAATCAGCGTGAGAAAGACGACAAAAAAACGAAAAACCTAAACGCGACACAATTTCTTACTGAGCAAGACATCCTCTTCCAAACGACATATAACACCAAGCAAAAAAGTCCAACCACAGAACCGGAGCTTTGGTAAAAATTCGGACGGAAAAGTCGGAATTCCCAATTTGATGGCCTAAAAATCGATAAAGGACAAGTGAGAAAATAAGACCGAGACATATTCTTGTAGAACAGAACATTGTCTTCCAAGTGCTATAAAAAACTGCGCAAAAAAAATACAAACCTAAGCGGAGAGAACAAATGCGCAAATGGCTACTTTTTCACTTTTCACTTCAACGACCTAAAAATTGACAAAGTTCATGATAAAAAAGAAATGCAATACATGTTCTGATAGAGCAAATCATTCTCTTTCGAAAGCTGTGCAGCGCTATGCAAGAGACCGCCGGCGAAATCCGCAATGAATCGTTGAAACGTTGAATCGTTGAACGGCGGGGACTTATGGGACAACCTAATATTTACTGACCCCGGAGTGATGGAAGGCTTGGTTGGCCTGAGCGGGAAATTCGAACCAGGATCCCTGTGTCGAAAGCCGGACGTCATCTGACTGCGCTACACGCGCCCCTTGTCCATATTTCTGATTTTTGCCAAATAACGTGACTATAAGAAAATATAATACGATTAGATAATGTAAAAAGCTTTCGAGACAAAACATTGATGTTAAAGCTAATATATTTACTGTTGTGCACGTTGTTATTGTTGTAAAAATAAAAAATTTTATATTTTAAGTCTGAGCGACTATGATCGCGTTTCGTCGAAAAAATATTTTAACAAATACCAAAATCCACAAGATCGAGATACAAAAGACTTTGGAATTTGGTGCTAGCCAGAAAAGTTGGATGGACTACGCATTCTAGAAAGGGATTAGATGAAGGAAATATCTATAGTTTATCCAAGCTGATCATCGTCAGTAAAAAGGATAAAGGACGGCGTTACTCAATCCCTTTTGGGATGCTCCACGCATTCTATTTCTAGGGATGTCGTGGAGCGATTTGAAGGCGTATTTGGCCATACAATGAGTTGCGGTGGCCAGCCGATGAACAAGACAGCACTCTATTCTTCCCACACAAGTCTCGTGCCAATTCACCGATCCCGGAGGGATGGAAAGCTTGGTTGGCCTGGGCGGGAAATCCGAATCAGGAACCTGGCATCGGGTGCACGCGACAGCCGGCGCCTCCTCCGACTGCGCTACACGCTTCATCGTCAGTATGGTGCAGAAAAACGCTAAGTTCGCGAATGTTCAGCGAATTTAAATTTCACATCGAAACCGAGAATTTTACAAAAAGTTTTATTAGATTATAATTTGGTCATATTACACATTTATTTTGTTTTATCTTAGTTATTCTGAAAAGAGTCAAGCCGTGTAAGTGTAATAGTAACTTAACAGCGAAAAGCAACGAATTTTTACCTAGCATCACGTTGGCAGAGTTGTGTTGATTCTAATGGTGCTTTCTTTGAATAAAACGGTGCAATTTGAGATGAATTATGGCTTTTCAAAACGAACGGAAAAACTTCCAGAACTTTCTTTGCAACCTAATATTTTTTAGAAGAAAATGATGGCAGTGAAAGGTCGACGAGCGAAGGGAGGATACACACCTCGAATACATCTGAAGGCGAATTTGGGAGAAGCCGAAGCCGACTAGCTACGTCGCCGATGATGACAGGCAATGTGCAGCTGTCAGCAATTTGATTCACTCGAAGTGCGGACAAAAAGCGAGAGGCGGATCGCTTCACCAAGGTGATTCTCGGCGTTTTTACCGCGAGAAGACGACGTGGCCTACGGTCGTAGGCCGACGAGATGAGCTCCAAGCCCCCGGCGGTGCATCGTGGAGTCGGCCGGAAGACACGACGCCACATCCGTCGGCGGCCCGCCTCCGGTCCGACTGGGCCGCCACCGGTGTGTCGTCTACTGCAGACATCACATTCGGAGTCCCCAACGAGGCGCTCGGCGAGCAGGTGGGGCTGGCGGCAGGCAGGCAGATGGTCGCCGCCGTCCGTTCGTTTATGATGGGATCGTCGGTCGGTATGGCCGACGGCTATAGGTGGTGGCGTGGAAGCATCGATTACTCTCACTCGTCCACATAGAATAGCCGTCGTCATAAGCCTCAGAAAACCCTGTTCGGATGCTGCTGGGTATACAATTTTCACGGCAAGTTGGACATATTTCAAATCAACCTCGACACTTTTAAATAAATTGGACACGCTTCTAAACAAGCTAGACGCTTTTGTGGTCAATCTGAACATGTTCCGAATCAAAATTGGAACCTCTCAGGCAGGGAGAACTAGAAACATTCATAATTTTTTTTTAAATTTAACACCGAGAAAGTTAGAATAATCTATAATAGTTCAAGAAATTGAAACTATGGACTCAACATTTTCAAATTTCAGCTTCGAGACGGACGACTTTCTGATGGCCCAATCTCGCCCAAAGAAAGATCATCTTCTAAAGCTGCAGCTGTCGTGTATCTGGGCCGCGAAGTTGACATGGCCGACGGCCTCGGCATCCCGAAGCTGGGTAAATGAAAACGAGCCGCTTGGAAAGCTTTAAAGAGCGTCGAAGAAGTCGTGAGGAAGACGAAGAACGTCCGACTCAGTGCCCACCTATTCGACTTTCTGCGCTCACGGGAACTGTAAGGACGTGCTGAGTTCTGAGCTTCAATGTGCTAATATTCGTCGCTTATGGCAAATCGTCGAAAATTATGTGGGTCGGCCACGTAATGCGCCCCGCAGACATCCGCTGGACGAAAGCCATCGCTGACTGGATTCTGCGGGATGTCAAGAGCACACCAGGAAGACCACCAACGCGTTGGTCAGACTTCTTTGCGGAAGCTCTGAACGAACGGTACGACGACCTTCGTGTCCCTGGAGCGAGGAGGATCCATTGGAGCACTCTGGCACGCTACAGGGACGAATCTAGACGCTGCTGGCGTATGGACGAGCAATACAGTGACCAACGGGACGACAGGTAATACAGGTGAATTCTGAAAGGGCTAGAATAAAATTTAAAGTGATTTTTTCTGAAGATTTCCTAATTTATCTGTGCAGAACCAGCAATTCTTATGCTAAAAGAAGAGATTGCGCCATGCAATCGTCCAGGATGTCGCGATTTTCACTTGGTGGATAGCAAAAATCCAAGGTTAGAATAATTCTATACAAGAGAGCTTAGTATCATCTCTGTGGATTTTTCAAAAAGAATAATTTTTTTCGAGAAAATTTGCTATCACCTTCTCTGAAATTTTCTTCCAGGCCGAATTTCATTTTTTTTTTTGTAAATCGAGAAGGTTAGAATAATCTTTTGGTCAAAGAAATTTAGATCTTAGAGACTTTTAACCTCACCTGTACCAACTGCTTGAAATAAATACAACGAGGTAGAAGGGCAGCAATTTTCAGTGCTAAAGGAAGAGATTGCGCCATGCACTCGTTCAGAATGTTGCAATTTGCATTCGATTGATATTAGAAATTCTGTTTGCGTGGAATTACACATTTGTCATCGGTACATAAAAAACGACTGTGAAACAACACACATGTCTTCCACTTCGTTGTTTCTAGTAAACTGCATTTACACTATCAAATAAACTACAATCGCAACGAGCTGGACGACTGCAAGGCGCATTCATATCCTTGAGATGTTGCTAAACTGCTGCTTTTGCACTCTAGAGAAAAATTTGTTGCGAGTCAAAAACAGAGACCACCTTCATTTTTCTCAACAAAATCCGTGGAATTTGTCCGAAAATTTTAAAAATTCTGTTAAACTTTTAAAGTAAAGGATTTAGTGGTAAGTACGCAAACATGTATAGTACAACTGCAAATAAACATCTTTGCCTATAAAACTGAAAAATAAACAAAAATAAAGAATAAAGGATAAAGGACGGCATTATTCAATCCCATTTGGGATGCGCCACGCATTCTACTTCTACGGGATGTCGTGGAGGCGAATTGAATGCGTATTTGGCCATACAATGACTTGCTGTGACCAGCCAATGAAAAAGTCAGCGTTCTATCCTTCCCAGACAAGTCTGATACCAGTTCACCGACCCCGTAGGGATGGAAGGCTTAGTTAGTCTGAGCGGGAAATCCGAACCAGGAACCTGGTATCGGGTGCACGCGACAGCCGGCGCCTCCTCCGACTGCGCTCCACGCGCACCAACAAAAATAAATAAAGCAAAATAAAACTGCCAGTGTAAAAGAGATACATGTTAGGCACCCCTCTCAAGACGTGTACCCACAATTTTTCTTTGCAAATAAAAGTTTTATAAAATTGAAAGGTTCCATTTCACTTATTGGGTCAGGTGAACTAAAAAAAATCAAATAAGGTCGTACTAAATGCTTCTTGAACAAAAAATTATTCGAAACATTCAGCGAGTTTTTAATAGTTGAAAAGCTCGCTTTGATTTAGAAGAAGTTCAGCTTCATATACTAATCTTTTCGAATTTCGTTTCGTAAAAAGTATGTACGACTTGACTTGAAGTCTCCAGTTCGATTTAGGAAGATTCTAAAAAATAGAGAAAATGGTATAAATATCAACACGAATGAGAAAATATAGGTGTGTTTGTGTATGCTGTCTTCTCTTGTGCAGCCTGTCAGCCAGTCGGCGAACGCTCACCAGCACAAGTGGCGCAAATTAAAAAGAACCCTTAATTGCTCTTAAAAGCCATTCAGTGTCGCCCACTCGAACAGCCGGCGGCGGTTCGAGGCATGAGCAGGCAGAAAATTGCTGACAAGGTCTAGTGGTTTGAATTTTCCTAAGCTTCTAATGACCGAAAACGGATGGCATTTTCAGAATCTTCAATTTCTAATATATAAATTCCATTATTACTTATATTATTGATATCTAAAATGTGTTGAGGTAAAGAACGATAAAAGATAAAGAATAAAGGACGGCGTTACTCAACCCATTTTGGGATGCGCCATGCATTCTACTTTTACAAGATCTTATGGAGGTTGAAGGTGTATTTGGCCATACGATGAATTGCGGTGGCTAGTCGAAGAAAAAGTCAGCGCTTTATCCTTCCTAGGAAGGTTCTGAACGACCGCTATGATGCTCTTCGTGTCCCTCGAGCGAGGAGGATCCATTGGAGCACTCTGGCACGCGACAGGGACGAATGGAGACGCTGCTGGCGCCCGCACGAGCAAGTCGATGGTCAACGGGACGACAGGTGAACCAGGTGATACAGGAAGGTTAGGTACCAATTCACCTACTCCGTAAGGGTGAAGGGCTTGGTTGGCCTAGGTGGGAAATCCGAACTAGGAACCTGGCACCGAACGCACGCTACAGTCGGAACATCCTTCGATGCGCTACACGGCGAAGCCGGCGATGTGCGCTGGCTGAGGAAATCCCCAGGTAGGTTTGGGCTACGTTCCCAGCGTGGCCCGCCATACCCGAAGCCGGCAAGCCTGGCGTGGCCCGCACATCCAGCGTACGGCGCCAGCGAAGACACTGGTTCGAAATAATGTTGACAGCACAACCATGGAAGACGCACAGCAGGAGGTGCGGGAACGCTCCTCCTCTCCTATCGTGATCGCGGTAGCCAATCACGGCACTGATCGAACAAGTCTTCTCTGTGCCTGTGCGGCTGAGCCCTGGCCGTGCCACCGCGCGCGATTACGGACAGTGTTCTGGCGATTTCCTCACCTCCCACTGTACGCCTTTGCGATATGTAACATCAATCCTCTTTGGGGATGCGTCACGCATTCCACTTCTACAACGGGACATCGTGGAGACAACTTGAATGCGTATTTAGCCTATACAACCAGGCGAACGGATGAAAAAGTCAATAGTTCATCGTTCCCAGACAAGTCTGGTACCACTTCATCGACCACGGAGCAATGGAAGGCTTCGTTGGCCTGGCGGAGAATCTGAACTAAGAACTCTAAATCAGGGTGCACTCGATAGCCAGTACCCTCTCCGGCTGCACTAACCCGCGCAAGGAACGTAGTGCAAAGCAGCAGAATAGAAGAAAAGTAAACTGGTTCTAGAGTACGCAGATTCTCGTACGAACGTAAGCGGAAGTGGAACGCTAGGATGTTCAGACGCTTACGTCACAAATCAGGTTAGAAGAACGAAGTGCATTTAGCCGTCCGATATTTTTAAGCTATTTATCGAAAGGACATGACACTTAACATCCATGAAGGAAATCTCGGAGAAAAGGTCGAGTTCTAAAGAGAAAAAGAAAATGATTGCAGAGTGCTGCCACGCATGGCAATGACGACAAGGAGAAACTCAGAAGGACGAGGCTAGTAGGCCTATGACAGTAAAAGATATTGAGAGGCTTCCAAAAGTCGACGAAATTAAACCATTTTCACATAGAATCGGACAGCTTTCAAACAAAATCGGACACTTTTCAAGTGGAGGCGATGATAAAGGATAAAGGATAAAGGACGGCGTTACTCAATCCCTTCTGGGATGCGCCAGCGCATTCTACTTCTACGGTATGTCGTGGAGGCGACATGAATGCGTATTTGGCCATACAATGACTTGCGGTGGCCAGCCGATGAACAAGTCAGCGCTCTATCCTTCCCAGACAAGTCTGGTACCAATTCACCGACCCCGGAGGGATGGAAGGCTTCGTTGGCCTGGGCGGGAAATCCGAACCAGGAACCTGGTATCGGGTGCACGCGACAGTCGCGCCTCCTCCGACTGCGCTACACGCGCCCGCTACACGAGGCGATGATATTTGGTGGGAATTATTGAGATCGTCCGCCCTAGAGGCGGATTCTTTATCCCGACTCCTGTACCATTCGATTATATAGGTAAAAGATGTCCATCTAAACATTGAATTTGTGTGTTTGCGGTTACGTTTTTGTGTTTGTGGTTACTAGAGTAAAGAATGAACGAAAATATACCCATTTCACGTCGAATTGGGCACTTTTCTAATCCAATTGGAGAATTTTCAAACCAAATTGGACACTTTTCATGTCAAATTCGACACTCTTCTAAGCTAGCTTTAAAGCTCTTAAATCAAAGCGAACTCTTACAAATCGTAGTGACTTCAGCCAGGTTAAACTGCAAACTCAAAAATATGATTATAAAAAATTTTGTTGCAGGAAAATTTGGTAAACTTTCATTAAAATTTTTAGTTTATCTGCCCAGTAAGTGCAGTAATTTTATGAACTTGGAAATATTTACATAAGAAATAATAAATTAAAGTTTGTCTTAAAGCACAGAAAAGAAGCAAGCATGGAGCGCATTAAATGATCAAATCGCGCCATACACTCAAAAAGCTCACCGCAACTTATTTGATTGATAATGTGAATGCCACTTATATAAACCATCAGAGGATTGTGTATTCTTTACAGTTGTTCTTGTTATATGGTTAATAGGTTTCAAACTGCATGCAAACAGAAATTTTGCTATCAATCGAATGAATATAGCAATGTCTTGGAAGAGCGCATGGCGCAATCTCTTATTCCGCATTAAAAAATGGTCAATCTTTAAAACAAGCTACAAACGATAACTTTTCTCCATGAAATGAGAATTTTATAAAATTTCAAGCATGGCGTTCATTCATTTGGTAGATGAATTAAAGCTTCAAGGGATGCTGTACAAAAATTTTCTTTGAGGAAAAAAGGAAGTTATTCATTGAAGAAGTTATTCCAGCTCTCCTGGAAAGTTTCCAGTTTAATGTAGACGAAGCCTATTTTATTAGATTGGCAACTAATTTCGTGGACTCTCAAGAATCTTCAGCAAAACTCTTTATTAACAAATAACTATTGACAATCTTTAATCAAAATAAGATCCCTCGGAACGCAGAGGTGCTTCCCATATATCAGGTAGCTGGTGTATCCCACGGCCATAGAATTATTGTGCTTTTAAGGCCAAGAATCTTTGGAGGTGCATTTTGACCGATCCACATTAATAAATCGTCTTCCAACCAAGAAGTACTGCAGCGAGCTAAAAATGTGGTAGTCACTCGGCGCAAGGTCTGGGCTGTAAGGTGGATGACCTTGACGCTCCCAGTCAAGGTCTTCTACTTTTTGAGGCGTCCGGTTCGCTACGTTCCCTCCGTTTGGTGGTGTCAAGAAGGTGTTAACTTCTGGGAGCTCGTCAAGAACGGTTCCAGCATTAATGCTGAAATCTACTCTTCTCAACCTGGCCGCGCGCAGGCTGAACTCCGCTGGAATCGGTTCGGACAGATTTTCAGGAGCGGAATTATCTATCAGCGAGATAACGCCAGATCACACGTCACGAATCGAGAGCCTCAAAAAATCGAAGACTTTAGCTGGGAGCATCTAACTCACCCACCTTACAGCATACACTGTGCGCCAAATGACTAGCACCTTCATAGCTCGCTGCAGCACTTCTTGGTTGGAGAACGACTTATTGATGTGGACCATGTTAAAATGCACCTCCAAGGATTCTTGGCTTCAAAAGCACAAGAATTCTACAGCTGTGGGATGGGCCAGGTAGCTGATATATGGGAAGCAGTCCCGCGTTCCAACAGATCTTACTTTGGTTGAAAACTGTTATTTGTTATTTGTTTATGAACACTTTTGTTGAAGGCGCTTGAGAGTCCTCGAAATTAGTTGCCAACCTAATAATTTGGAAGAATTCGCCTTGATTTCTAAAATCATAAACAAGCTTAGAGAAGCGTGTAGTTTGATTTGAAATGTCCAATTTAATTTGAAAAGTGTAAAATTTGACGTTAAAAGTATCCTGTTTGATCAGGAAAATGTCCAGTTCGAGGTGATTAAATTACGAAAATTTGTAAAAATTTTTAGTTACCTAAAGTTGACTTGCTGGATCCAAAATGAACACGTAGACATGTAATCTTTGAATGATTGCTAAAGACCTAGGCTCCCTACGTAGTTGATGATGTAGGCTGCTCAGCTCAGAGTGCATTAGGCACCTGCAAGCTGGCGGATAACTTCGTGTATTAGATAAGCTATTTCGGTCGCAGAAGACGTCGTCGAATTGACTCAAAACGGAATCAACAGACGCGATAATCCCAGGAGCAGCTCGATCACAACAAGAATACTCGCCTCCGAGTGAGGTGGTGCAGACAAGATAACAGAAATCAATTAGGGCTGCTCGATGGGAAACGGTGAATATTGCATGAGCGTCAGGTGGCCAGGTGGGGCGGTGTCTCGCGTGCGGCCAGCTAGGGGTGGTCTAGCTGGCGATGGGATGAAATAAGACGCGGATGAGGTACGTGGAGGCTCCTCTTCTGGGAGAGGACATCATCCAAGGATAAAGGAAAAAAGAAAGGACGGCGTAACCCAATCCCTTTTCGGATGCGCCACGTATCCTACTTCTACGAGATGTAGTGGAGACGATTTGGAATGCGTATTTGGCCATACACTTGTACTTGTAGTGGCCTACTGCTGAACAAGTCAGCGCTCTATACTTCCCAAACAAATCTGGCACCAATTCACAGACCCCGGGGGAAGAAAGGCTTGGTTGGTCTGGGCAGGAAATCCGAACTAGGAGCCTGGTATCGGGTACACACGACAACCGGCACTTCCCCCGACTGCGCTACACGCGCCCATCCTAGCAGAATCCTGTTGCATCATCTATGGCTCTTGTGCAGGGATAACCTTATAAAGATACCAATGGAAGAAAATAAATACAGGAAAAAAGACTATAGGAAAAAAGAAGGAAATAAAATGGGAACTAGTTGAACCAAAAACCTTCAGCTGCAAGTTAGATTTTTCTCAGACAGAAAGAACACTCATAAAGTTAATTACAAAATAAATTTTTTAAACAGTAGACGATATTTTACTCAAATATATAGTGCCCTTTCAGAGAATGAAATTCTAAATTGCTTGGGAAAAAACATTTTCCATTTTAGAAATCAGCTTTGCTATAATAGTATCCAAAAAGCCACCTTTTGCTGTAATCCTTCGTGCAAAATTGACCTTGTGTCACTTTTGGCTCAAAAAAAACGTTCTGACTTCTAAATAATCCTTTTGTGAGATGCGCTACGCATTCTACTTCAATTTCACTTCATCGCGGAGAAGATTTGGATGAATACGTGCTCTAATCCGTAGGGCAGCTATACGGTGAGAAACTCAGTGCATTAGCCCTCCTAGACAAGTTTCGCATCCATTTGCCGATTCCGAAGGAATAAAAGACTTTGTTGGACCGGCAGGCGCTCGAACACAGAGGCCTGGATGCGGAGGCAGCTACAACTGGTACGTCCTCTGACTGAAGTATAGGAGCGGATGCAGCTTGTGTTCGCCATTTCTAAAAAAAACTCGTCTAAACCTTTTACTATCTGTCGTGAAAAAATAACTTTCGAGTGAAATTGTCTTGCACTACTTAGAAGAGCAATATCTTTTGATTTCAAAGAGAAAAAACAGATGAACCTACTCCACGATAGGCCGAATATGCGGCTTCTAAGCCTTAGGCAGCACTTAGTCGTCCGCTATAGAAAGAGCTTTGACTATAAGGAACGTTCGAGAAGATGCCTTACTATATATATTAGGTTGGCCATAAGTCCTAGCAGTTTTTTTTCAACGATTCACTACAGATTTCGCCGGCAGTCTCTTGCATAGCGCTTCATAGCTTTCAAAACAGAATGATTTGCGACCGTGTATTGCATTTCTTTTTTCAACATGAATTTTGTCAATTTTTAGGTCGTTGAAATGAAAAGTGAAAATGTGGCCATCTGCGCAGTTGTTCTCTCCGCTTAGGTTTGTAATTTTTGCGCAGTTTTTATAGCACTTAGAAGACAATGTTTTGTACTACAAGAATAGTGTTGGTCTTATTTTCTCACTTGCCCTTTATTGATTTTTAGACCGTCAAATTGGGAATTCCGACTTTTCCGTCCGAATTTTTACCAAAACTCCGGTTCTGTGATTGGACTTTTTTGCTTGGTGTTATATGTCGTTTGGAAGAGGATGTCTTGCTCAGTAAGAATTTGTGTCGCGTTTATTAGCTCACGCTGATTTCTGTCGAATATCAACAACTGAAGAAGGAGAAGGAATTGTTGGTGGAGACGGTTTTTCTCTTTTTGGCATTTTGTTGATATTCAATAGAAATCAATAAACGCGACATATACAGTACCGGACGCGTCTTTTGAATAGACGCCGAAAAAACCGCACTTTTGCGGTTTTTGCGCCTTTTTGCTATAACTCGCCGAAATGCCATCCATTTGAAAAACCAAGAGTATATTTGAGCTCAGGAGATCGAGCTCTATCGTATGGTATATACACTTCATATGAAAGATCAAAAATGGCCAAAATTGAAAACTTGCGCTCCATTGAGAAGGCCGGCCGCGGACGAGTTGTCGGCCGCAAGGCGCCGAAAAGGTTGCAGGCTCACAATTCCCCTAATTTGAGGTTATATGAGAAACGATTGGTACCGTTCGACTCGTCTCTTCGAGATCTACACAACTATGTATATATCTTCGCCAAACCACCGCATCTTCGCAGTGGGTGGTCAAAGATGGCTGGAGCAGACTTTTGCTATTGGAGAAGCTTACCTTCCAGGGCTTGCATGTTCTCGGAGCATCTTAAGCATGGCGTGAAGTGTTTTGTCATGTCAGGAATCCTCTGAGAGTGCGCCGTGCACAATGCATATAGGATCTAACCTATCAATCGAGGGGGGGGGGACATTTGTAAAGTGAGCATTTAGGGAGTTTTATGAGAAATTCTTAGCCGCCCTACTCAGGAATTGCTGTACTCTGTCCCGACGAGACTTTGGAGTGCGCTGCGCACAATGCATATAGGAGCGAACCTATCAATCGACTGGGCGCGACAGCTTATAGAGTGAGCGTTTGAAGAGTTTTTATCAGAAATTCGCAGCCGCCCTACTCAGGATTTGCTGTACTGTCTCCGGCAAGACTTAGGAGTGCGCCGGGAGCAATGTATATAGAATCGAACCTATCAATCGAGTGGGGCAACCGCTCGCAGATTGCACGCGCGGGCGTTTTCAGAGCGCAGTAACTCTGTCAAATTCGAATCGTATCGGCTGCAACTCCTGGGTCTTGTAGCCAGTAGAACGGTCTAATAGTACGCTAAAGTAGAGCGGGGTAGCTTAGGAAGAGGCGATGTTACAGGGGTGCGAACATGAAGGTGAGGCTTGTGTGACGTATTTTTTCCGATTTCGGTGTACCACTGCGGGAAGACGCGGGAAGCTAACAGCCTCAAAACGCGTCGGCGAACAGGCCGTTTAGGGTACTTTACGACTACATGCTCTGAACACCTCAGCTGCGTAAACTGCCTTAGCTTCAGCTGCCAGTTTGAAGCGGCAGAAGATAGCAGTCAGAGCTTCATGCGCTCTTACTCGGCCAGAATTGAGTTTTCGACACTCGCTATGGTACCACTCTGTTCAACATGAAAAGCGCTATCGAATGGTATCAATTTCGTCCGATTTCGGGAACATCGACTTTTGGCGGTTTTCCATCGAGGACGAGGCCGCTGGAGACCGCGGCCCGCGGCAGGCGGACGGTGACGTCATCGAAAATCGATATCTTCAAATTCTGCCATGCTTGATACCATTCGATAGAGCTTCTCGTGCTGAATTGAACGGTGTTATTAAAAGCGGACAGAACTGTAATCTGGGCGAGTAAGAGCGAGGAGAACATCGACCGTTGTTGTGTAAATTGCAGGCGCGGGCGAGTTTGCAGCGTAATATCTCTATCAAGTTCGACTCTTTCCGACTGCAACTTCAGAACATTATAGGCAGCACAAATTTCTTGGCGTGATCTAAACACAACGGTGTAGCTGATGAATGGACTAAGTTACAGCGCTGCGAAAGTGCGGGTGAGGCTTGAGTGACATATTTTTCCGATTTCAGTCGACCACAGCGGAAGGCGCTGAGAGCTAACGGCCTACAAATGTGCACCCGAGCAGAACACCTCAAGTGCTATAAGACGACGTGCTCACAACTTCCTAGCTGTTTTAAACTGCCTTAGCCCCAGCTGCCGTTTTAGGGTAGCGGACCTAGCGGTTGAAGTTTCCTGCGCCCCTTACTCGCCCATTTTAGAGTTTTCGACACTCGCAATAACACCATTAGCTTCAGCCTGAAAAGCTCTATCGAACAATATAAATCTCGACCAGTTTCAGAAAAATCGATTTTTTAACTAATTGTCATCGTGGACGGGTGCGCCGAGCCTGCGCTGACGATGACGTCATCGAAAATCGATGTTTTCGAAATTGGCCAAGAAGAAAATTTGGCAAATTTCGAAATCGTCTACTTTCGATGACGTCATCGTCCGGGCAGGCTCGGCGCACCCGTCCACGATGACAATTAGTTAAAAATCGATTTTTCTGAAACTGGTCGAGATTTATATTGTTCGATAGAGCTTTTCAGGCTGAAGCTAATGGTGTTATTGCGAGTGTCGAAAACTCTAAAATGG